>NC_069487.1:4582126-4644626 GCF_026875155.1 Cherax quadricarinatus
TAATACATCAGGACACAGAACATACTGCATAACAGGACAACTGGGCACAGGATCAATTAACACAAGACACAGGGTCATATAATATACTAAAATACAGAACACACTACATAACACATAACAGGACGTGGGGCCACATCACCATACAACAGGGTACAGGGTCACATAACACAACAGGACACAAGAGCACGGTAAATAACAGGATACAGAGCACACTGTATAACAGGGTACAGGGCCACATCACTATACAACAGGGCACAGGGCCACATCACTATACAACGGCGCAGGGCCACATCACTATACAACAGGGCACAGGGCCACATCACTATACAACAGGGCACAGGGCCACATCACTATACAACAGGGCGCAGGGCCACATCACTATACAACAGGGCGCAGGGCCACATCACTATACAACAGGGCACAGGGCCACATCACTATACAACAGGGCACAGGGCCACATCACTATACAACAGGGCACAGGGCCACATCACTATACAACAGGGCACAGGGCCACATCACTATACAACAGGGCACAGGGCCACATTACTATACAACAGGGCACAGGGCCACATCACTATACAACAGGGCACAGGGCCACATCACTATACAACAGGGCACAGGGCCACATCACTATACAACAGGGCACAGGGCCACATCATTATACAACAGGGCACAGGGCCACATTACTATACAACAGGGCACAGGGCCACATCACTATACAACAGGGCACAGGGCCACATCACTATACAACAGGCACAGGGCCACATCACTATACAACAGGGCACAGGGCCACATCACTATACAACAGGGCACAGGGCCACATCATTATACAACAGGGCACAGGGCCACATCACTATACAACAGGGCGCAGGTCCACATCACTATACAACAGGGCACAGGGCCACATCACTATACAACAGGGCACAGGCCACATCACTATACAACAGGGCACAGGGCCACATCACTATACAACAGGGCACAGGGCCACATCACTATAAAACAGGGCACAGGGCCACATCACTATACAACAGGCACAGGCCACATCACTATACAACAGGGCACAGGGCCACATCACTATACAACAGGGCACAGGGCCACATCACTATACAACAGGGCACAGGCCACATCACTATACAACAGGGCACAGGGCCACATCACTATACAACAGGGCACAGGCCACATCACTATACAACAGGGCACAGGGCCACATCATTATACAACAGGGCACAGGGCCACACCACTATACAACAGGGCACAGGACCGCATCACTATACAACAGGGCACAGGGCCACATCCCAATACAACACGCAAAGGCCACAATAATGTTATTTACTAACAAAAGAGGTAATTATGTCTTACGTATTAAAAATTACCATTTCCTTAAAAAATCGGAAACACTTTATTTAAAGACTGAAAAAAAAAATGTCTTAGTTTGGATGGTAATGTTGCATTTTGACAATTATTATTATGCTGCAAGAAGAGTTAAATCCATGTCATGCAACTGTCATTATTTAATAATAGGCTTGCATATAAGCCTATAACATTTTTTTTTCATTATGCAGTCATCCAATGAATCATGTCCGCTTCAGTCTATAAATGGAGAGTGAAAATATTTATCATCTACGTAAATAATATATATTTTTAAGGCAACGAACTTAGTCATCAGAAACTCAATAGCAGATAAATATATTAACAAGGAAGCGCTAAACCCGTAAAAATCATACTACGCCTGGGGAATCGGAGATAAACAAGTTTGATTCAAGGGAGTGGTAGCTCCAATTTTTTGGATCAAGAACTCTTCACTAGCGTCAAGGCACTTCCCCTTTCAAGGTGCAGCTGATAACTACCAAGCCACTAGAAGTACCTAATTCCCAATCATCTCTCAAAAGACTGTCGAGTGTATATCAAAGTGGGAGTAGATTGATATTCCATAATAAACGCCACCAGTGGTAAAATTTTAAACATATGTATATTTATATCTACTGGAAAGGGGGCATTCTTTTAATATTTAACTGAACAAATAAAGCATAAGTGGCTAAATCCGGTCTTGGTTGGGCTGAACATAGCCATATAAATCCCTGGATTTAGTCTTCTCTCCTGATCAAGACACACAACACATCTACAAACATCAACCCTACATGACATGCTGGCTAAACCATGACTTAAACTTTCCATATAAGCCATGAAGGCAGAGTTTAGACCCGGTTTCCAGGGCTGGCAAGTGTCCTGGCTAAATATCCAGTCGTCTCGGGGTGAGACACAGATGCGACCAATAACCAGATGCATCTACATCTTTGTTTCTGCCGGTAATGTATATACTTCTGAGGCATCGTATAACACTGACTTATTCTGCATCGCCGGCGCAGTGATTTACGCTGTTCATCTTAGATTGTTGTATCATCAGCAAGTGTGTTATCTTGGCTTATCACACCTGCTAGGATTCAAATGGTAGACTCCAGCCTCGCCCATTGGCCGAATTTACTTTAGCGAGTTAAACAGCGATGACACTATGGGTCGCAGTGCATCGATATCTACACATCCGAACAGCGGAGACATTCATAGTGTACATTGGCTATTGCAATTCACTTACCGTATTGAATGTTTCACACAATTCCTCCAGTTGGTCGTCGGTAAACGCGGTCGTACTATCCCTCGAAGCCATTTTGTCAGACTGTCTGTTCTGTAGACCACTCCGTTCCAGCAATTCCCGATACATATTTTCACTCTTCCCGAACCTCATTTTGCCTTTAGAATTACTGTAACAGACTCTCTGTAAACAACTAAACTCTGCGAAGAGCCTTAGACTTTATTTTAGAAGTCAAACTGATGAGAATATACAGAAAACAAGAGAGTATTTAGAAGAGTATATATGTTTGCGCATGCGCGGGAGGAAGCTCAGTCAGTGGGTGGCGGGAGATGGGAAGGAGGCTGTGTATTGTCTCTCTCTCTTTTAATGTCTGCCTCTGCCTCGCACAAGCTTGTGTGCGTGTCTTGGCTGCTGCACGGAAACTCAGCTACACCTCCACCTCTCGCCCATATTATAAAGCTCAAACCCTCCCCCCCTAGTAGCTATCTTCGTCCATGGAGAGTTCTCCTTCAGTTGTCTCACCTTCCATCTCACCTCTGGCTACTAAGACACATCTTAATTCATATTGTTGGAGCGTTTTCTTGAAGATAAATGATTTGGATAACTTGATATAGCGCAGTGAGTTGCATATCCACAATGTTAACATAGACACGGTGAAATACAATGTTTATTGTTACGCCAATCTTTGCAACCTCTTTACAGTCCATGCTTCAAGCTACCTCTACCATTATTATTATTATTATTAATTATTATTATTAATTATTATTTATTATTATTATTATTAATTATTATTATTATTTATTATTATTAATCATTATTATTATTATTTTATTATTGATGTTATCGCTCTCAACTATATTATTATTATTAATTTTATTATTAATATCGCTATTAACTATTAATATTAATTTTGTCATCAACTTTATTATTTCCATTATATTATTTTATTAACAATCATTATTATTATTGTTCATATTAATATTACCATTATTGTTGCTATATCTATTATTGTTAATAATTGAACCTATTTACAATTATCAGTTACATTAATTACAATTAAGACTGCTGTAATATATAATATTATGTATATACACTGATATTTGCCTTAAACTTGCCATTATTATTCCTAATATTATATTACTATTATTATGATTATTACAATAATGATTTCAAATGTCACTATCATTATTAAAGGACTTCATTTATTATAATTATTGTTAATGTTAGAAATTTTAACAATATACTTTGTATGTTATACACACAATATAATTAATTAAAATGGCCAAACCCGAATAAACTCGAGATGTATTGATCGACGTCTGTGTAAATAACGTTATAAAATATTTTTTTGTTTCCAGCTGGTCATCAACACCAAGACATATATATATATATATAATATATATATATATATATATAATATATATATATATATATATATATATATTAATATATATATATATAATATATATATATATGTGTGTGTGTGTGTGTGTGTGCTCACCTATTTGTGGTTACAGGGGTCGAGACTCAGCTCCTGGCCCCGCCTCTTCACTGATCGCTACTGTGTGTGTGTGTGTGTGTGTGTGTTGTGTGTGTGTTTGTGTATGTACTCACCTATTTGTGGTTGCAGGGGTCGAGTCATAGCTCCTGGCCCCGCCTCTTCGCTGATTGTGTGTGTGTAAAATCACTATATCTTATTTCTAAAACTATTTAAAATGTACTCGAAGAGTAATAATGTTATAATAATAATAATAATAATAATTAAACCTTTATAATCACAGAGAATCAAACTTGCATTACGTTGCAACAGTAGCAGTATATATCACTAGGCAAATATATAATACTTGAAATTTCAGATTCAAATTAAAGTTTGAAAAATCCATAAACAAAAAGACATAAATTGCTTAATAGTTCTTAACAGCATCAGTTTTTGTAAATAAACTCAATAAATAATTAAATATTCCTAAAGAGAATAACTATTGCAATAATAAAAAAAAATATTTAAAAAATCAAATAATTTTATTAATTACCTGGAGTTTACCTGGAGAGAGTTCCGGGGGTCAACGCCCCCGCGGCCCGGTCTGTGACCAGGCCTCCTGGTGCATCAGAGCCTGATCAACCAGGCTGTTACTGCTGGCTGCACGCAAACCAACGTATGAGCCACAGCCCGGCTGGTCAGGTACGGACTTTAGGTGCTTGTCCAGTGCCTTCTTGAAGACTGCCAGGGGTCTATTGGTAATCCCCCTTATGTATGCTGGGAGGCAGTTGAACAGTCTCGGGCCCCTGACACTTATTGTATGGTCTTTTAACGTGCTAGTGACACCCCTGCTTTTCATTGGGGGGTAAGTACCTATATGGTAAGATAGAATAGAATTGGTGGCTATAATTACAACTTTAAGTTTTAAAGGGGTTGACCGGTAAGCCAGAGGAAGGCCTCGGTCAGATGACCAAATGCTGCAGCTGTGGGTCATCTTGTGACTAAGACCCGCATCAGGAAACACTTGTTCTGTTCCCTGACAAACCTTATCTAACTTATTAGTAAGCTAATATGCTTTCCCATGAGTAATAAAATAATCACACACCCCAACAATACATAATATATAGGTGAGTCGCCGTTAAACATTCGTTAACACCTACGTGTAATAATCTCAGGGTTCTAAAATTTCCATTACAGAAAATTGTGTTTGCTATTATCTTAATTATATATATAAAAAGGATGGAAGTTTAGACGTATTTTAGTTAATGAAAATGTTGAGTGTATATATATATATATATATATATATATATATATATATATATATATAATATAAAATATATATATATATACAAATGTGGGGCTGATAGTGCTGTCCTGGGAGACAGTAATGGTGAAGCTGGAGATGCTGTCCTGGGAGACAGTAATGGTGAAGCTGGAGTGCTGTCCTGGGAGACAGTAATGGTGAAGCTGGAGGTGCTGTCCTGGGAGACAGTAATGGTGAAGCTGGGGATGCTGTCCTGGGAGACAGTAATGGTGAAGCTGGAGATTTTGTCCAGGTAGTCGGGAATTATACGCAGGAAGGAATACATATAAATGACCTCATAGGGGACAGGAGCCATAGTAAAGAAACAATGTGTAGTCAAAGATAAGATAAAACCAATATTGCAAACTAGAAATACCGCAGGAAATAGCAAACAAGAGGACTCCACTAGCAATAGTGAGGATATATTACCAAAAACAACTGGTGGGAGCTCCATTGTTGGTGCTAGGGAGGATAGAAGTAAGACAGGGAAACATGCACCAACAGGAATACAGTCACAGAAACCCAAGGCAAACGGAAACCAAGCCTGTGCACATACTATGCACTCGGTATCTGCTGGCATGAGAAATCTGGAAAAACAGATGGGACGTGCAACTATGACCACCCTAGAAAATGCCATGCCCATATGACAACAGGAAAATGCAAACTCCCTTCCTGTAAGTTTTTCACCCTGAACTGTGTACCTCTTCAGTACAGGAAAGACTGTGCTATAACTTAAATTGCCAGGCATACCATCTAAAGGGGACAAAAAGATACAAAACATCCAGGCCATGGGAAAACCTGGGTAGCCACAGCCACTCAAGAGGGAGAGGTTTTTTAGTGCCAGGAAGGAAAAAAACTGGCAGGAAATGGCAGAAATCGTACACCAAATCCAGTCATTCCTGGAGTGGAACCACAGTCGATGGCCTCCACTCCAAACCAACAGATACAGATACTAATGCCGGAAAAAAAAATCCCCCCCAAGTACCAACAATACCACCAGTCCGATAACATTCTTCTTGGCAAACATACAGGGTCTAAAGCCAGCAACAAACAACAAAATACCTTTCATCCGTGGACTGCTTGCAGAGGCAAAGGCAATGTTCGCGGCTTTCACTGAGACCCACATAAAGGATCACTTGGACAACGAAATATGGATCCCAGGTTACAACCTATACAGATGTGACAGAGTGAACAGGCAAAAGGGGGGGTTGGCCTGTACATTGCAGAGTCACTTGTTTTGCACAGAACTGCTTAATGCCTCAAATGATGTAGTGGAAGTTTTAGCAGTAAAGGTCGAGAACCAAAACCTAGTCATTGTGGTAGTCTACAAGCCTCCGGATGCAACATCCCAGCAATTCCAGGAACAGCTGTTAAAAATTGACCACTGTCTGGAAAATCTTCCAGCTCCTGCACCCAACATCTTGCTCCTGGGGGTTTTCACTTAAGGCACCTAAAATGGAGGAATATAGCAAATAATATTGTTGCAGTAATAACACCAGGAGGCAGCTCTGATGAAAACTCACACTCACGCGAGCTTTTAAATCTCTGCACAAAATTCAATTTAAACCAGCAAATAATAGAGCCTACTAGACTGGAGAATACACTAGACCTCATCTTCACTAACAATGATGATCTGATAAGAAATGTCACCATATCAAAAACAATATACTCAGATCACAACATAATTGAGGTTCAGTCATGTATGCGCGGAGCCCCAGACCGACATAATGAGATTAGTCACGAGGGAGCATTCACCAAATTCAACTTCAATAACAAAAACATAAAGTGGGACCAAGTAAACCAAGTCCTAACCGATATAAGCTGGGAAGATATACTAAGCAACACAGATCCCAACTTATGCCTAGAACAGATTAACTCGGTGGCACTCGATGTATGCACAAGGCTTATTCCTCTAAGAAAAAGGAGGAGTAGATGTAAAATAGAAAGAGACAGGGGCTCCCTTTACAGGCGACGGAAAAGAATAACAGAACGGCTAAAAGAGGTCAATATATCTGAAATGCGTAGGGAGACACTGGTCAGAGAAATAGCAAGCATCGAACTTAAGCTAAAAGAATCCTTTAGGAGTCAGGAATCGTGGGAAGAACTAAAAGCCATAAATGAAATCGAAAGAAACCCAAAGTATTTCTTCTCCTATGCCAAATCAAAATCGAGAACAACGTCCAGTATTGGGCCCCTACTTAAACAAGATGGGTCCTACACAGATGACAGCAAGGAAATGAGTGAGCTACTCAAGTCCCAATATGACTCAGTTTTTAGCAAGCCGCTAACCAGACTGAGAGTCGAAGATCAAAATGAATTTTTTATGAGAGAGCCACAAAATTTGATTAACACAAGCCTATCCGATGTTATCCTGACGCCAAATGACTTCGAACAGGCGATAAATGACATGCCCATGCACTCTGCCCCAGGGCCAGACTCATGGAACTCTGTGTTCATCAAGAACTGCAAGAAGCCCCTATCATGAGCCTTTTCCATCCTATGGAGAGGGAGCATGGACATGGGGGTCGTCCCACAGTTACTAAAAACAACAGACATAGCCCCACTCCACAAAGGGGGCAGTAAAGCAACAGCAAAGAACTACAGACCAATAGCACTAACATCCCATATCATAAAAATCTTTGAAAGGGTCCTAAGAAGCAAGATCACCACCCATCTAGAAACCCATCATTACACAACCCAGGGCAACATGGGTTTAGAACAGGTCGCTCCGTCTGTCTCAACTATTGGATCACTACGACAAGGTCCTAAATGCACTAGAAGACAAAAAGAATGCAGATGTAATATATACAGACTTTGCAAAAGCCTTCGACAAGTGTGACCATGGCGTAATAGCGCACAAAATGCGTGCTAAAGGAATAACAGGAAAAGTCGGTCGATGGATCTATAATTTCCTCACTAACAGAACACAGAGAGTAGTCGTCAACAGAGTAAAGTCAGAGGCAGCTAGGGGTGAAAAGCTCTGTTCCACAAGGCACAGTACTCGCTCCCATCTTGTCCTCATCCTCATATCCGACATAGACAAGGATGTCAGCCACAGCACCGTGTCTTCCTTTGCAGATGACACCCGAATCTGCATGACAGTGTCTTCCATTGCAGACACTGCAAAGCTCCAGGCGGACATCAACCAAATCTTTCAGTGGGCTGCAGAAAACAATATGAAGTTCAACGATGAGAAATTTCAATTACTCAGATATGGTAAACATGAGGAAATTAATCTTCATCAGAGTACAAAACAAATTCTGGCCACAAAATAGAGCGAAACACCAACGTCAAAGACCTGGGAGTGATCATGTCGGAGGATCTCACCTTCAAGGACCATAACATTGTGTCAATCGCATCTGCTAGAAAAATGACAGGATGGATAATGAGAACCTTCAAAACTAGGGAGGCCAAGCCCATGATGACACTCTTCAGGTCACTTGTCTATCTAGGCTGGAATATTGCTGCACACTAACAGTACCTTTCAAGGCGGTGAAATTGCCGACCTAGAAAATGTACAGAGAACTTTCACGGCGCGCATAACGGAGATAAAACACCTCAATTATTGGGAGTGCTTGAGGTTCCTAAACCTGTATTCCCTGGAACGCAGGAGGGAGAGATACATGATTATATACACCTGGAAAATCCTAGAGGGACTAGTACCGAACTTGCACACGAAAATCACTCACTACGAAAGCAAAAGACTTGTCAGACGATGCACCATCCCCCCAATGAAAAGCAGGGGTGTCACTAGCACGTTAAGAGACCATACAATAAGTGTCAGGGGCCCGAGACTGTTCAACTGCCTCCCAGCACACATAAGGGGGATTACCATCAGACCCCTGGCAGTCTTCAAGCTGGCACTGGACAAGCACCTAAAGTCAGTTCCTGATCAGCCGGGCTGTGGCTCGTACGTTGGTTTGCGTGCAGCCAGCAGCAACAGCCTGGTTGATCAGGCTCTGATCCACCAGGAGGCCTGGTCACAGACCGGGCCGCGGGGGCGTTGACCCCCGGAACTCTCTCCAGGTAAACTCCAGGTATATATATATATATATATATATATATATATATATATATATATATATATATATATATATATATCATAGAATTGATGAGGGAAAAAGTGTGAGTGGTGTACTTAGGAGTCTGTGGAGACAAAGAACTTTGTCCTTGGAGGCAAAGAGGGGAATGTATGAGAGTATAGTTTTACCAACGCTCTTATATGGGTGTGAAGCATGGGTGATGAATGTTGCAGCGAGGAGAAGGCTGGAGGCAGTGGAGATGTCATGTCTGAGGGCAATGTGTGGTGTGAATATAATGCAGAGAATTCGTAGTTTGGAAGTTAGGAGGAGGTGCGGGATTACCAAAACTGTTGTCCAGAGGGCTGAGGAAGGGTTGTTGAGGTGGTTCGGACATGTAGAGAGAATGGAGCGAAACAGAATGACTTCAAGAGTGTATCAGTCTGTAGTGGAAGGAAGGCGGGGTAGGGGTCGGCCTAGGAAAGGTTGGAGAGAGGGGGTAAAGGAGGTTTTGTGTGCGAGGGGCTTGGACTTCCAGCAGGTATGCGTGAGCGTGTTTGATAGGAGTGAATGGAGAAAATGGTTTTTAATACTTGACGTGCTGTTGGAGTGTGAGCAAAGTAACATTTATGAAGGGGTTCAGGGAAACTGGCAGGCCAGACTTGAGTCATGGAGATGAGAAGTCCAGTGCCTGCACTCTGAAGGAGGGGTGTTAATGTTGCAGTTTAAAAACTGTAGTGTAAAGCACCCTTCTGGCAAGACAGTGATGGAGTGAATGATGGTGAAAGTTTTTCTTTTTCGGGCCACCCTGCCTTGGTGGGAATCGGCCAGTGTGATTTTATATATATATATATATATATTTATATATATATATATATATATATATATATATATATATATATATATATATATATATATATATATATATATATATATATTATTTATATATATATATATATATATATATATATATATATATATATATATATATATATATATATATATATATATATATATATGTCGTGCCGAATAGGCAGAACTTGCCATCTTGGCTTAAATAGCAACGCTCATCTTGCCATATAGGACAAGTGAAAATTTGTGTATGCAATAATTTCGCCAAAATCATTCTGAACCTAACGAAAAAAAATGTAGATGTCCTAAGGGCAATGAGTGGTATAAATATTATGCAGAGAATTCGGAGTGTGGAAATTAGGAGAAGGTGTGGAGTTACTAAAAGTATTAGTCAGAGGGCTGAAGAGGGGTTGTTGAGGTGGTTTGGTCATTTAAAGAGAATGGATAAAAGTAGAATGATTTGGAGAGCGTATAAATTTGTAGGGAAAGGAAGGCGGAGTAGGGTCGTCCTCGAAAAGGTTCAAAAAAAGGGGGGGGGGGGGAACAAAAAAAAGAAAAAACCCCCTTTTCCCAAAAAAAGAAAAAGGGGAAAACCCCCCACCCCCAAATTTAAAAAAAAAAAAAAATTTTTAAAAAAAAAAAATAAAAAAAAAAATAAAAATATAAAAAAAAAAAAAATATAAAAAAAAAAAAAAAAAAAAAAAAAAAAAAAAAAAAAAAAAAAAATTTTTTATAAAAAAAAAAAAAAACCCAATAAAAAAACCCCATTTTTAAAAAAAAAAGAAATTAACAAAAAAAATTTTTTAAAAACCCAAAAAAAAAGAAAAAAAAAACCAACAAGTTTTAAAAAAAAAACAAAATTCAAAAAAAAAAAAAATTAAAAAAAAAAATAGAAAAAAAAAACAAAAAAAAAAAAAAAAAAAAAACAAATTTTTAAAAAAAAAAAAAACCCGGAAAAAAAAAAGGGGGGGGGAAAAATTTTTACCCCAAAAAAAGGGGAAAAAAAAAGTAGGGTTTTTTAAAAACCTCACACACCCCAAATAAAGGGAAAAAAAATTACCCACATCCAAAAAAAATCACAAAAATTTAAAAAAAACCAAAAAAAATTTCACACCCTCCAAAACAATTAAAAAAAAAAAATTTTAAAAAAAAAAAAAAAACCCCCCCCTTGGGGAACCCACTTTAAAAAAAAAAAAAAAAAAAGGCTCAAAAACAAAAAAAAAAACAAAAAAAAAATTTTTTAAAACAAAAAAATAAAAAAAAAAATAAAAAAAAAAAGTTTAAACAATAAAAAAAACAGGAAAAAAAAAAAAAAAAAAAAAAAACCCAAAAACCCCCCCCCCTTTTTTTTTTCCCAAAAAAAAAATCCCACCAAAACAATCCAATTTCACCCCCAAACAAAAAAAAAAAAACCCCCCCCAAAAAAAAAAAAAAAAAAATTTTACAAAGGCCCCAAAAAACAAAAAAAAAAAAAAAAGGGTTAAAAATAAAAAAAAACATACAAAAAAAAACAAAAAAAAACCACCTATAAAACCCAACACCAAAAAAAAAACCATAAGGGAAATTTTACAAAAACCCAAAAACCCCCTTTTTTAAAAAAAAAACCCAAAAAACCCAAATTTTTACCACCACAAAAATTTAAAAAAAAAAATAAATATATTCAGGGGTCCCCCCCGGGGGGGGCAGGGAATTGTGGCCCACAGAGCGTGGCCTTTAGGAAATGGAGGGCCCCACGTAACCAAAGAATTCACTTACTATGAGGGTTTCCCCACTGCACATTTTTACCATCAAATGCGATTCCTTGGTAGGAAGGTTGAAATCTCTGAAATTATTTTTTAATAATAAAATAAAAATAATAAAAATAAAAAATAATAATAATAAAAATAATAATAATCAGAGCCGTTCAGGCTACTTTTTTTGTTCCTGACAAAAATAAAACAAAAACGACTTCGTAAATGTAATAATAATAAATTCAAGAGAGTGTCTTTATATTGGCAGGGCTCTTATGCAAGGAAATTTTGTACTATTCCCCTTTTCCCCGGATCAAACTTGATTACCTCTCATTTCCCATGGGGGTGCAAATCGGGGGTTTAGTGTTCCTCATAAATTGGGTAATCACTTCAGTCGTCACCTGATATTGAGAAGCCTTTTATCCCAAAAATTTAATGAAATTTAATTGCCTCTTACTCCCCTGGGTTTCTGCCCCCACTAGTCTAGCACCCCACTCCCCCCCCGAATTAATGTAAGAAGCAGGTGGTGGAGGGGGCCTGACTTCACTTTAACAGAGCCTTAGAATCTTTTCTTAAAGACCAGCTTCACAAAAAAACTTTTTCTACTGCTAGATAATAACACTGGGAAGTTATATACAGTCAGGTGAAGGAGGAGGGGATTTTATTCGGGAAAATTAACCAGGAGGGGGACTAACCCAAATAACCCTTAAAAGATATTGTGTCTGGCTTATTTGTATTAGGGGCCCTTTTTATTGTCCTCTTTTGAGCAGCCCAAAAAATGCTAGAACCTTTTTAATGCTAGGAAGAGAGGCGACAAGTTTAAAAAAACATACCCGATGTTTCCCCCTTGTGGGGTCGAACTCCGGTCGTTTAATGCGAGTGAAGGCGTTATTACTTTTAAATAAGAGCCAAGTCTTTGGGTTTTTAGGTTTTTCTCTCAGCTTGTAGCCAAGCCTGTTTCCAGGCTCCTTGTTGATTACCCGTTTAAACCCGGCTGTTTTCTACGACGCCCCCTGGGTCATTAGCCGTCACAGCCAAAATTTGTTTGCACTTGGGGGAGGTAATGATCCCAAACCCCCTTTTAAAATTCCACGTGTTTTGTCGTATTTTGTACGCTACTGGATTGTCAGGGCCCCGGATGTTTACGAATTCTCTTTTTGTGTCTGTGGTGGCCCCCTTTTCACTGTTTTTAAAATTTACGCTTTCCTCTCGCATTCAATACGTTGTTTTTGGTTAGGAAATCTGGGCCAGACCCTAAATTTTCCCTACTACTTATTTTTTTTAACTGAGAGTCATGCCCAAATACTTTGCGGGCTTTCCCCGTTTTTTAAATAAATTTACTGTTCAAAAGCGAGCATAAAAGACTGACATTTACCAGGTTAATATCTGCCGCTGAGAAGGAGCATGAACCATACAGCATTATAAAGGGAAGATCCAAGGATATGAATAGTTTTCATCACAGTTATTCTCTGTTTTGAAAATCCCATTATCTCAATGACACTTGTCTGGCCCTTGTACATTTCCTCTATTGTTCTTAAATAGGTCATTTGACCCTTTTATTCCCCCGTCTTTCCATGTTTCCCCTTGTTCTTTTTAAATGGTTCTCTTATGTTTTTTATAGTCAATCGAGTTCATTCTTTCCGTAGTAAGTAATTGAAATACTTCACTTTAAATATATGTCACGACACCCCCAGGAAAAACTTTCAAGTTGTAGATGAATGGTTCAAGAACCGGGCAGTTCATAAATTAACACTTGCAACTCTTGGGTATCTTTTTTTGAGGAAACGTTTCGCCACAAAAGTGGCTTCATCATCCGTATAGGGAAACTTGAAGAAAAAAGTTTTCCCCACGTCCTCATTTTCCTCCTGTTCTTCAGTTTTTTTCCTACTATGGACGATGAAAACCACTGTGTGGCGAAACGTTTCCTCAAAAAATACCCAAAATTTACATGTGTTAATTTTTCAAAACTTTCATTCAGGGTAACTTTTTATGGCTTTTTACCAAGGCTACTTTCATACTTTTTCAGTTAATTCCAAAAAGGGTAATACGAAGCTGTGGCTCGATGATCTTGGTTGAGGAGAGAAACAAAATGAAAATACCAGGGCAGTGTTTTGGTATACCCGATATTTCCCCTTTACTAAAACTAGTTTTTTTCTTTGCTTTAACTACTTATGTTTGTTATTTGTTTATTAAAGAAAATTTATTTGCTTTTTACATGTCCCTGTAGACCTTATTTACCACTCTGGCGCATGATTTATATTTTATCAAATTAAAAGTCACGATACCGTTGTGATTTGTATCGGTCCAAGACGGATCGAAAAATCAACCTAAGTGTGGCTTTTAGTGAATAATAATAATAATAATAATAATAATAATAATAATAATAATAATAATATTATTATTATTATTATTATTATTATTATTATTATTATTGAGAAATTTATACCTGAATGTTACCAGAAGACGATTTCGTGAGTCACCCTCTCCGTGGTCCAGTCCCAGGCCAGATTTCCCGGTTGCTGGCCTGATCGACCAGGCTGTTGGTGCCAGCCGCAGTGTTGGAACCCACGTCACACCTTTTGTACACAGTCACACTCACGCAAGCATGAAATCTCAGCTTGAAAATAATGTTTTGATACATTAAAGTTCTCGAAGTTGCTTTTTCGTTTTCAATACAAATTTTTTCCACAGCTTCAAGCCACTCAGGAGGCCTGGTCACAGACCGGGCCGCGGGGGCGTTGACCCCCGGAACTCTCTCCAGGTAAACTCCAGTTAAACTCAACCTGCGAGACAACTGTCAGGCAGCCAACAAGGCAGCCGGTCAATCAGTTAACAAATCTGTTATGCAGCCAGTCAACGAGTCAGTTATGTAGTAGCACAAGCATCCAGCCTGCAGGACTACCAGAAAATCGGCCAGCCAGCCCAGTCAGTCAGCCAGCCAGCCAGCCAGACGACCACTCAACCAGCCAGCCCAGTCAGTCAGTCAGTCAGCCATCCAGCCAGCCAGACGACCACTCAACCAGCCAGCCGTCAGTCAGCAGCCAGCCAAACGGCGAGTCAATCAATCAGCCAGTCAGAGACAGCCAGCCAAACGGCCAATCAATCAGCCAAGCAGCCAGAGCTATGCTCAGACCTCCGTAACACAAATATCCTCAAATATTTGTTAAGTTATACCATGAATTAAAGAAAGATCCTAGACTTCGCCTTACGAAACAGACAAAATAAATGCGATAGTAATTATGGACAAGGTAGATTATAGTGGAAAAATGAATAAGTTATTAGAAGACGAGGGAACTTACGTGCCCCTTAATACTCACCCAGTCCTGGCATGTGTTAGCCGATGCAACAAATTTTGACCCCCACCCCTCCTAGAGATGATGGCCTCTTTGCATATGTAAATTTCACCCTAGGAGAGTTGAGGTTAAATGTATGGGTGATTAGGATAGTGTAATCAATACTCATCTGTGTGTAGTAAGTCTTACAGTATGTCAATTTATTCCTGGATCAATTTTTTTAAGTGTTCACATATTCTCCAAATTCTCAGATTTAGCAGTAAAAAAACTGAGTTCACATAGTTTGTCTTTACTAAACACTTCCTTCTTTGTGAATAAGTTTCTTCAGAATCCTTAGATTACATGAATAACGATCGATCAATGTCATTTTTTTTTTTTTTATTCGCCGGTATTCTCCCGGCCGGGTCTTTTCCAAGTAGTGGTGATCCGGCCTTGGCTCCCTATCTGGGGAGTATCTCGAGACCTAAGTCTCCCATGGGAGGAGGTACAAGTACCCCCTCATCTTTGGGACCAAGTGTCCCCAGGCCTAGCCACATTCCCCGCCCTCACGGGGCTCGTAGGAGAGAGCTAGGCCTCTGGTCTGCCATCTGCCCCGCCACAAAGGGGCTCTGGGGATGGCAGTCTTATGAGCTGCAGGTGGTAGCAAGCTCAGGCCTTCTTATCAATGTCATTTAATCTCATTTATTCCGAAGATCCACAATGATCTGTACTGCATTGTATTTTAGTATGTTGTATGTTTTGTTGTACATTTCCTTGCATTATATACCTGGAGGAGGTTTCGGGGGTCAACGCCCCCGCGGCCCGGTGCATGACCAGGCCTCGTGGTGGATCAGGGCCTAATCAACCAGGCTGTTACTTCTGGCCGCATGTAAACCGACGTATGAGCCACAGCCCCGGCTGGTAAGGCGGGTGCCTGTTCAGCGCCTTCTTGATGACAGCCAGGGGTCTATATAATCCCACTTATGTATGCTAGGAGGCAGTTGACCAGTCTTGGGCCCCAGACACTTACTGTGTTGTCTCTTAGCATACTCCTCGCACTCCTGCTTTTCACTGGGGGAGGGGATGTTGTATTTCCTGCCAAATCTTTTGCTTTCATAGATGGTGATTTTCGTGTGAAGATTTGGAACTAGTCCTCTAGGATTTTCCAAGTGTATATTATCATGTATCTTTCTCGCTTGCATTCCATCGAGTACAAATTAAGGGACTTCAACCATTTCCATTAATTTAGGTACTCTATCCTACTTATACATGCGTGAAAATTTTCTGTATATTCTCCAGATCTGCAATTTCGCCTGCCTTGAAAAGGGCCGTTAGTGTACAGCAATATTCCAGCCTAGAGAGAACAAGCAATTAGAAGAGAATCATCATGCACTTGGCATCCCGAGTTTTGAAGGCTCTCATTATCCATCCTATCATTTTCCTAGAAGATGTGGTAGATACATTATTGTAATCTTTGAAAGTGAGATCCTCTGACATTATCATTCCCAGGTCCTTCATATTAGTTTTTCGCTATATTATGTGAATGGAATTTGTTTTATACTCCGATACAGTTTTAATTTCCTCGAGTTTAAACAAACCATACCACGATTTCGTGAGTCGAGTCCTCGAGTTTTCCATATCAGAGTAATTGAAATTTCTCTTCATTGAACTTCATATTGTTTTCTGCTGCCCATTTAAAGATTTGGTTGATATCCGCTTGGAGACTTGCAGTGTCTTCGATGGATGATACTGTCATGCAAATTCGAGTGTCATCCGCAAAAGAAGACACGGTGCTGTGGCTTACATCTTTGTTTATGTCAGATATGAGAATGAGGAACAGGATGGGAGCGAGTACTGTGCCTTGTGGAACAGAGCTTTTCACTGTAGCTGCCTCTGACTTTACGTCTCGCTGTGTTGTCAATGTAGCGCTGAACGCTTATATTTATGAGACATAATGTGCAATTTATAGCATTTTATTGAGAAGACGTTTCGTCCACCAGGAATTTCATCTAATTGGTATACAACCCATCCTCATCCTGCTAAGCAACACCTCTGTTTTACAGGGCATGATTTTTCCTCCTCCGAGAATGTACCATATCCCATTTCCTGCCAATCCTGTTGGATTAGACATCTTATCACCTACCAAGTTTCCGTAGCTGCATACAGAAATCTCATTTCCACACCCGTCGTTATCGTACGTCGTTGCATCCTCCTGCTCATCGCCTCTAATACCCACATGACCACGAACATTATATACTGAACAAAGACTGCAAGAAAACTAACAAGTGAAGATCATTTAACCCCAAGTCACTCCGCACACTCGTAAGTTTTAATTAAATTAAGCTTTGATTTATTTAATGGAGGTTTGGATTCCTTAACGGAGGTTCTGATTTCATTAACGGAAGCTTCACTTCCTATGGCAGAGATTTTAATTTATTTTAATGTAAGGTTTCAGTTTTTTTTTTTATAAATTGTCTGGTCATCGCCTCAAGAGAGTTAATGCAACAGTGGTTCTCATTCAGGTGTGTTCATCTGACCGATGACTCCTACCCTCCCTCTCCCAAGAACTCCCTCCCACCCGGTGGCCTGGTGGCTAAAGCTACCGCTTCACACACGGAGGGCCCGGGTTCGATTCCCGGCGGGTGGAAACATTCCAACACGTTTCCTTACACCTATTGTCCTGTTCACCTAGTAGCAAATAGGTACCTGGGTGTTAGTCGACTGGTGTGGGTCGCATCCTGGGGAACAAGATTGAGGACCCCAATAGAAATAAGTTAGACAGTCCTCGATGACGCACTGACTTTCTTGGGCTATCCTGGGTGGATAACCCTCCGGGGTTAAAAATCCGAACGAAATCTTATCTCTTATCACCCACCCATCCACACACACCCCGCTCCTTCCTCACCTCCTTCTCCCTCTTCACATGTACTACTTAAGTTCCTCTACATGATCTCTGTACCTATGTGAACCCGAACACTTTCAAAATAGGTGCAAATATAGTCTACATTCCGAGATATATATTTCTCGGTGTCTACAGTGAGAGATCTATTTCTCGGTGTCTACAGTGAGAGATCTATTTCTCGTGTCTATACCCTGAAAAATCTATTTCACAGTGACTGCCTTGAGAGTTGTATTTTTCAGTGTCTAAACACCGAAAGATCGATTTCTATGTATATTTGAAACATAATACTATAAATTGCTAGTGCTGCTGCTAATAATAATAATAATAATAATAATAATAATAATAATAATAATATATAATAAATATTATTACTAAACATGGCATAACTTGACAGTTACAGTAAATACAAATGGTCGGAAAAAAGTTTTAATTAATTAGGTTATAACTATGGCCATAGTTTTTAAAGGGGTGGACCGGTAAGCTAGTGGAAGGCCTCTGTCAGATGACCAAAAGCTCCAGCTGCGGGAAATCATCTGACCAAGACCCGCGTCTTGACGAACCTTACCATACCTAACCCATATTTCCCCTCAGTGTTTGTAAAGGGCTACGCAAGAAACTTAAGTCACTCTCTGAAGGGTACAACTCTGGGCTACCATGCTCATGAACCACGGTTCGAGTTCCTGGTACTTTTTTGTTTATTCATAAGAACCATAAGTTAGGGGAGCACTACAGTAGTCCTATTAGTCCACACTAAATATGAGCCAATAGGCTTTTTAAATTTACCATTGTTGGTTTATTTAGTTGGTTTATTTAGTTTTACCCTGAGAGAGAGAAAAAAAAAAACAGCAGACGCAGTAATGGGGAAATCACAGGAAGGGGCGTGAGAGTTGGTCGAGAAAAATAGTATATAGTGTCCCCTGGGCTGGCCCAGTGGCGCTATTTCTCAGTCTGCCCGGAGGGTCGAGGGTCGCCTACCTACATGTAAGCTTATTTAGCTACAGGTTACCTGGAGGTTATTCCGGGGATCAACGCCCCCGCGGCCCGGTCCACGACCAGGCCTCCCGATGGATCAGGGCCTGATCAACTAGGCTGTTACTGCTGGCCGCACGCAGTCCGATGTACGAGCCACAGCCCGGCTGATCCGGCACTGACTTTAGGTATCTGTCCAGCTCTCTCTTGAAGGCAGCCAGGGTTTATTGGCAATTCCCATAATGCTTGATGGGAGGCTGTTGAACAGTTTTGGGCCCCGGACACTTATGGTGTTTTCTCTTAGTGTACCAATGGCGCCCTACTTTTTATTGGCGGCATTTTGCATCGCCTGCCCAGTCTTTTACTTTCGTAGGGAGTGATTTCTGTGTGCAGATTTGGGACCATTCCTTCCAAGATTTTCCAAGTGTAGATTATGATATATCTCTCCCTCCTGCGTTCCAACGAGTACAAGTCAAGTGCTTTCAAGCGTTCCCAGTAGTTAAGGTGCTTGACAGAACTTATACGTGCAGTAAAGGATCTCTGTACACTCTCTAGATCTGCGATTTCACCTGCTTTGTATGGAGATGTTAATGTACAGCAAATATTCCAGCCTAGAGAGAACAAGTGATTTGAAAAGGATCATCATGGGCTTGGCATCTCTCGTTTTGAAAGTTCTCATTATCCATCCTATCATTTTCTTTGCACGTGCGATCGTGGCACTGTTGTGATCCTTGAAAGTGAGATCCTCAGACATTACTACTCCCAGGTCCCTTACATTATTTTTCCGCTCTATTGTATGGCCGGAGTCAGTAGTATACTCTGTTCTAGTTATTATCTCCTCCAGTTTTCCATAACGGAGTAGTTGGAATTTGTCCTCATTGAACATCATATTGTTTACCGTTGCCCACTGGAAAACTTTGTTTATATCTTCTTGGAGGTTAACCGCGTCCTCAGCAGATGACAGCCTCATGCAGATCCTAGTATCATCCGCAAAGGATGATACGGTGCTGTGGTGTATATCTCTGTTTATGTCTGATATGAGGATAAGGAATAAGATGGGGGCGAGTACTGTGCCTTGTGGAACAGAGCTCTTCACTATGGCAGCCTCCGATTTAACTCTGTTGACCACTACTCTTTGTGTTCGATTTGTTAGGAAGTTGAAGATCCATCTCCCCACTTTCCCAGTTATTCCTTTAGCACGTATTTTATGGGCTATTACGCCATGATCGCATTTGTCAAATGCTTTTGCAAAGTCTGTGTATATTACATCTGCATTCTGATTTTCTTCCAGTGCATCCAAGGCCATGTCATAGTGATCCAGTAGTTGTGAGAGGCAGGAGCGACCTGCCCTGAACCCATGTTGCCCTGGATTGTGCAGATTTTGGGAATCCAGGTGATTTGCAATCCTGCTTCTTAGCACTCTTTCAAAGATTTTTATGATGTGGGACGTCAGAGCTATTGGTCTATAGTTCTTAGCTAATGCTTTGCTGCCACCTTTATGGAGCAGGGCTATATCCGTTGTTTTAAGTGACTGTGGAATTTCACCCATGTCCAAGCTCCTCCTCCATAGTGTACTTAGGGCACATAAGTACAATTATCATATATAGTAATGTGTAAATTACTTAGGATGTCCTAATTATATGAACTGAAGATTTCCATCCATTCAATATATATATATATATATATATATATATATATATATATATATATATATATATATATATATATATATATATATATATATATATATATATATATATATATACATACGGGTCTGGTTGAATATCTCTCAGCATATATCATATGCTGAGAGATATTCACCTGTCAGACAGATGGTAGGATATATACAGCGAGAAGTGTCAGTTTGTAGTCCATAGGCTGTGAACTCATTACCCAACCAAACAACCTCTCGGATATAAAGACCGAGATATACATCACTCAGCATATATACTCTGAGAGACACACTACTTTGTATATACATTGAGAAACATTCACCAATCGGTGTATATAATCATTTATATAATATTTGTGGAATAATAATTAAGAAAAATCAATTAGGTACTGTAGTAGGTCAGATTCAACTGTTATATTGTACCTGATGTACAAATTGTCACAACCAACAACTTTACAAAATATTTATTGTTATTAATTCATCAAAAACAATTATCAGCATTGTAGATGAATTGGCCAGTGGCCTAGTAGCAAAAGCTCTCGCTTCACACGGTGAGTGTCCAGGTTCGATTCCCGGCGAGGATAGAAACATTGAGCGTGTTTCCTTACACCGGTTGTCTTTGTTCCCATCAGTATAAAATGGGTACCTGGGTGTTCGTCGACTGGTGTAGGTCGCATCCTGGGACAAAACTAACTTAATTTGCCCGAAATGCTCTGCATAACAAGGGGCTTTGTACATAGTAGTATGTCATTGATGTCAGCTAGGACTGTATACCTTGTACATGTACTTGTAGAAATAAATATATTATTATTATTATTATTATTATTATTATTATTATTATTATTATTATTATTAAACTTGCATAAAAACTTCTCAGTTGTGGTATTGGAAGACGGGGTGGCACGGGAACACTATTTTAAAATTGTAAACGTGAGTTGCCTCCCACCGCGGCTACTTTGGAACCCGCCAGATATATACACAAGCCCCTTCACCTGCCCAGGAGAAAGGGGAGGGGAAAAGTTGTATATCTGAGATATAACACAGAACTCCAATGGAAAGAAACCATATTGGTTGACTTGCTGGATTATCCTACGTTAAATTCTGCATAATTTGCTTTATAAGAGTATTGTAAATGTTTACAATTATGAATGAGCCCTTCATAAAACTTACTTATATACTATATTCGTTAAACATGAACTATTAGTTATAATTGTAATCTTAATTTTTAAAGAGGTGAGCCAGCTGAAGGCCTTGGTCAGATGACCAAAAGCTCCAGTGGCGGGTCATTATATGACCAGCGTCAGGAAAAAGCTGTCCTGTTTCCTGACAAATCTTACCAAAGCTAACCTAGGTCGGTTAGTAGCGCATTCAGTTCACACACTGAGTGTCCGTGATTCGATCCTCGGCATTGGTGGAAATATTGGGGCGTGTTTCCTTAGGACACCTGCTGTCTCTGTTCACCTAACAGCCAGTAGGTACCTGGGTATTAGCCAACTGGTGTGGGTCGCAGACGTGGAGGAATATGTTTATCTCCGTTTATGCACACTTAAAATTTACTTGAGTCCCAGTACGCCCATAACTGAAATTAAATGCATTTTCGAATTAGTGGTGTAAAGGTCAGGTGCAGCCTTAATGACCCTAGTGTCGACAGGCATTAAACCCAATTAGGTAACCAACACCGAGAGGTGTATACCTCCGTGTTTATGTACTGAGAGTTGTATACCACTCGCTGTATATATACTGGCAGGTATATGTCTGAGTATATATACCCCAAGATATGTATATCTATCGGTGCACATCGAGATTTGAACATCTCTCAGTTTATACACACTACGAGATATTAGTCTTTTGGAGTATATACACTGAGAGGTGTATATTTCTTAGTGTATATTCGCCAAAAGGTGGATTTTCTACGGTGTACATAAACTAAGAGGTATATATTTCCCAGTGAATATACACTTTAAAGTGTATATATACGCCGAAAAGTGAATATCTGACAGTGCCTGTACCCTAAGATGTGTACAATAACCCACATGGGGACAAAAAGATTAATTGATCTGTGTTTCTGTCTCCACATGGGTTATTATAGAGCATTAACAACTGTGCATTACACTATAGTTATACACTATGAGGTGTATATCTCCTAGTGTACATACAGTGAAAGATGTGCACCTCTCAGTGTGTATACACTGACAGGTGCACATTAAATATTAGTTAACTTATACCACGAATTAAGGAAGGATCCTGGACTTCACCTTACGAAACAAAGCAAATGTGATAATAATTATGGACAAGGTAGATTATAGTGGAAAAATGAACATGTTATTAGAAGACGAGGAAACTTACGTGCCCCTTAACAACCGCCCTGCAGGTGACACAACTGAAGCAAACATACGGACCATTAACGAGCCAGGAGTAACCGGCCAGGAGCTATGACTCGATCCCTGCAACCACAAGTGAGTACAAATAGGTGAGTATACGTAATGTTTACTTTCCACGATACATAATAATATCTATACAAATTTATCATACACTGAGAATTCCATAGTTAAGCAATGCGTCAGGCACTTGAAAAAATAAAACCGTTTATAGACCGAGATGTCGGTCTATAAACGGCTTTATAATTAGACTAAATATTTAATGCTGACAAGTTGATGACTAAGACACATGTGTAACACATGGTTATCTTTACTGGGAGATGTTTCGCCCGAACAACAGACTTTATTGGCATCAAGGCACCTCTCTGGAAGGCAAGATAGAAGTTTTGAAACTTTATTCAGCTGCAGCTGGCTGCTAGTGTGGTCGTGACGACCTGCTCTGCAGCTGGCTGCTAGTGTGGTCGTGACGACCTGCTCTGCAGCTGGCTGCTAGTGTGGTCGTGACGACCTGCTCTGCAGCTGGCTGCTAGTGTGGTCGTGACGACCTGCTCTGCAGCTGGCTGCTAGTGTGGTCGTGACGACCTGCTCTGCAGCTGGCTGCTAGTGTGGTCGTGACGACCTGCTCTGCAGCTGGCTGCTAGTGTGGTCGTGACGACCTGCTCTGCAGCTGGCTGCTAGTGTGGTCGTGACGACCTGCTCTGCAGCTGGCTGCTAGTGTGGTCGTGACGACCTGCTCTGCAGCTGGCTGCTAGTGTGGTCGTGACGACCTGCTCTGCAGCTGGCTGCTAGTGTGGTCGTGACGACCTGCTCTGCAGCTGGCTGCTAGTGTGGTCGTGACGACCTGCTCTGCAGCTGGCTGCTAGTGTGGTCGTGACGACCTGCTCTGCAGCTGGCTGCTAGTGTGGTCGTGACGACCTGCTCTGCAGCTGGCTGCTAGTGTGGTCGTGACGACCTGCCTCTGCAGCTGGCTGCTAGTGTGGTCGTGACGACCTGCTCTGCAGCTGGCTGCTAGTGTGGTCGTGACGACCTGCTCTGCAGCTGGCTGCTAGTGTGGTCGTGACGACCTGCTCTGCAGTGGCTGCTAGTGTGGTCGTGACGACCTGCTCTGCAGCTGGCTGCTAGTGTGGTCGTGACGACCTGCTCTGCAGCTGGCTGCTAGTGTGGTCGTGACGACCTGCTCTGCAGCTGGCTGCTAGTGTGGTCGTGACGACCACACTAGCAGCCAGCTAGTTGCCCCTTACCTCATCCTGTAGGTAGTAGTAAGATTATTTAGGAACGGGTACACATAAATACACAGTGTAAATTACCTTGGGTTATGCTAGGTAATTTACACTGTGTATGATCATTGTACTTAAGTGTACCTGTGCCTAAATAAACTTACTCATGCTTATCCTGTAGATGGTAGTCACCTTATACATATTCTGTAGATGGTAGTCACCTTATACTTATTCTGTAGATGATAGTCACCTTATACTTATTCTGTAGATGGTAGTCACCTTATACTTATTCTGTAGATGGTAGTCACCTTATACTTATTCTGTAGATGGTAGTCACCTTATACTTATCCTGTAGATGGTAGTCACCTTAAAACTTATTCTGTAGATGGTAGTCACCTTATACTATCTGTAGATGGTAGTCACCTTATACTTATTCTGTAGATGGTAGTCACCTTATACTTATTCTGTAGATGGTAGTCACCTTATACTTATCCTGTAGATGGTAGTCACCTTATACTTATTCTGTAGATGGTAGTCACCTTATACTTATTCTGTAGAGGTAGTCACCTTATACTTATCCTGTAGATGGTAGTCACCTTATACTTATTCTGTAGATGGTAGTCACCTTATGCTTATCCTGTAGATGGTAGTCACCTTATACTTATTCTGTAGATGGTAGTCACTTTATACTTATTCTGTAGATGGTAGTCACCTTATACTTATCCTGTAGATGGTAGTCACCTTATACTTATCCTGTAGATGGTAGTCACCTTAATACTTATTCTGTAGATGGTAGTCACCTTATACTTATCCTGTAGATGGTAGTCACCTTATACTATTCTGTAGATGGTAGTCACCTTATACTTATCCTGTAGATGGTAGTCACCTTATACTTATTCTGTAGATGGTAGTCACCTTATACTTATCCTGTAGATGGTAGTCACCTTATACTTATCCTGTAGATGGTAGTCACCTTATACTTATCCTGTAGATGGTAGTCACCTTATACTTATTCTGTAGATGGTAGTCACCTTATACTTATTCTGTAGATGGTAGTCACCTTATACTTATTCTGTAGATGGTAGTCACCTTATACTTATTCTGTAGATGGTAGTCACCTTATACTTATCCTGTAGATGGTAGTCACCTTATACTTATCCTGTAGATGGTAGTCACCTTATACTTATTCTGTAGATGGTAGTCACCTTATACTTATCCTGTAGATGGTAGTCACCTTATACTTATTCTGTAGATGGTAGTCACCTTATACTTATTCTGTAGATGGTAGTCACCTTATACTTATTCTGTAGATGGTAGTCACCTTATACTTATTCTGTAGATGGTAGTCACCTTATACTTATCCTGTAGATGGTAGTCACCTTATACTTATCCTGTAGATGGTAGTCACCTTATACTTATCCTGTAGATGGTAGTCACCTTATACTTATTCTGTAGATGGTAGTCACCTTATACTTATCCTGTAGATGGTAGTCACCTTATACTTATCCTGTAGATGGTAGTCACCTTATACTTATTCTGTAGATGGTAGTCACCTTATACTTACTCTGTAGATGGTAGTCACCTTATACTTATCCTGTAGATGGTAGTCACCTTATACTTATCCTGTAGATGGTAGTCACCTTATACTTATTCTGTAGATGGTAGTCACCTTATACTTACTCTGTAGATGGTAGTCACCTTATACTTATCCTGTAGATGGTAGTCACCTTATACTTATTCTGTAGATGGTAGTCACCTTATACTTATCCTGTAGATGGTAGTCACCTTATACTTATTCTGTAGATGGTAGTCACCTTATACTTATCCTGTAGATGGTAGTCACCTTATACTTATCCTGTAGATGGTAGTCACCTTATACTTATCCTGTAGATGGTAGTCACCTTATACTTATTCTGTAGATGGTAGTCACCTTATTATGCCCTGGTCTAGGCATGTCGTGGGTTCACCCAGATAGACGGAAGAAGTACAGACGATTCCAGAAGCACTTCAAGTTTAAACCGGAGCTTTATAAAGTCATATTTGTGTTTCATCGTTTAGGGCTTTACCAAGTCAATTTTCACCGTTTAGGGCTTTACCAAGTCAATTTTCACCGTTTAGGGCTTTACCAAGTCATGTTTCACTGTTTAGAGCTTAATCAAATTGTTTTCCTCTATGGTCAATAGTTGGTTAAGGGTATTTAAGGCCTATCGACTACACCTGGACGGCTCGTGGCTCAGTAGGCAACACACTTGTATCACTGAGTATCCGTGATTTAATCCCCGGCCGGGTAGAAACACTGGACATGTTTCCTTACACCTGTTGTCCCTATTCATTTAGCAGTAAGTAGGTACTAGGTGTTAGTCTACTGGTGTGGTTCGCATCCTGGGGGACATTAAAGGACCCCAATGGAAATAAGACACAGTTCCTCGATGACGCACTGACTTTCCTGGGTTATGATGGGCGGTTAGCCCTCAGGGTTAAAAATCTGTACAAATCTTAATTCCTAAAACATGGATTACAGTAAGCTCTCAGCATATTTATTCTAAGGGAGAAACGCCCCTTGAACTGTTTATCGTCTCTAACTTTACATTTCCTGACAAGCCGGGCTGTGGCTAGTACGTCGGTTTACGTGCGGCCAGCGTAACAGCCTGGTTGATCAGGCACTGATTCACCACGAGGCCTGGCCACGGACCGGACAGCGGGGGCGTTGACCCCCGAAACCCCCTCCAGGTATACCCTTCTCCAGGTTTACATAGAGCTTCATTAAGTCATGTATCGTTGTGTAAGCTTCATCAAGTCATGTATCATCGTGTAAGCTTCATCAAGTCATGTATCATCATGTAAGCTTCATCAAGTCATGTATCATCATGTAAGCTTCATCAAGTCATGTATCATCATGTAAGCTTCATCAAGTCATGTATCATCGTGTAAGCTTCATCAAGTCATGTATCATCGTGTAAGCTTCATCAAGTCATGTATCATCATGTAAGCTTCATCAAGTCATGTATCATCATGTAAGCTTCATCAAGTCATGTATCATCATGTAAGCTTCATCAAGTCATGTATCATCATGTAAGCTTCATCAAGTCATGTATCATCGTGTAAGCTTCATCAAGTCATGTATCATCATGTAAGCTTCATCAAGTCATGTATCATCATGTAAGCTTCATCAAGTCATGTATCATCATGTAAGCTTCATCAAGTCATGTATCATCATGTAAGCTTCATCAAGTCATGTATCATCGTGTAAGCTTCATCAAGTCATGTATCATCGTGTAAGCTTCATCAAGTCATGTATCATCATGTAAGCTTCATCAAGTCATGTATCATCGTGTAAGCTTCAAGTCATGTATCATCGTGTAAGCTTCATCAAGTCATGAATCATCGTGTAAGCTTCATCAAGTCATGTATCATCGTGTAAGCTTCATCAAGTCATGTATCATGTAAGCTTCATCAAGTCATGCATCATCATGTAAGCTTCATCAAGTCATGTATCATCATGTAAGCTTCATCAAGTCATGTATCATCGTGTAAGCTTCAAGTCATGTATCATCGTGTAAGCTTCATCAAGTCATGAATCATCGTGTAAGCTTCATCAAGTCATGTATCATCGTGTAAGCTTCATCAAGTCATGTATCATCATGTAAGCTTCATCAAGTCATGCATCATCATGTAAGCTTCATCAAGTCATGTATCATCGTGTAAGCTTCATCAAGTCATGTATCATGTAAGCTTCATCAAGTCATGTATCATCATGTAAGCTTCATCAAGTCATGTATCATCGTGTAAGCTTCATCAAGTCATGTATCATCATGTAAGCTTCATCAAGTCATGCATCATCGTGTAAGCTTCATCAAGTCATGTATCATGTAAGCTTCATCAAGTCATGCATCATCGTGTAAGCTTCATCAAGTCATGTATCATGTAAGCTTCATCAAGTCATGTATCATCATGTAAGCTTCATCAAGTCATGTATCATCATGTAAGCTTCATCAAGTCATGTATCATCGTGTAAGCTTCATCAAGTCATGCATCATCATGTAAGCTTCATCAAGTCATGTATCATCATGTAAGCTTCATCAAGTCATGTATCATGTAAGCTTCATCAAGTCATGTATCATCGTGTAAGCTTCATCAAGTCATGCATCATCATGTAAGCTTCATCAAGTCATGTATCATCGTGTAAGCTTCATCAAGTCATGTATCATCATGTAAGCTTCATCAAATCATGTATCATCGTGTAAGCTTCATCAAGTCATGTATCATGTAAGCTTCATCAAGTCATGTATCATCATGTAAGCTTCATCAAGTCATGTATCATCATGTAAGCTTCATCAAGTCATGCATCATCATGTAAGCTTCATCAAGTCATGTATCATCATGTAAGCTTCATCAAGTCATGTATCATCGTGTAAGCTTCATCAAGTCATGTATCATCGTGTAAGCTTCATCAAGTCAGGTATCATCGTGTAAGCTTCATCAAGTCATGTATCATCGTGTAAGCTTCATCAAGTCATGTATCATCGTGTAAGCTTCATCAAGTCATGTATCATCGTGTAAGCTTCATCAAGTCATGTATCATCATGTAAGCTTCATCAAGTCATGTATCATCATGTAAGCTTCATCAAGTCATGTATCATCATGTAAGCTTCATCAAATCATGTATCATCGTGTAAGCTTCATCAAGTCATGCATCATCACGTAAGCTTCATCAAGTCATGTATCATGTAAGCTTCATCAAGTCATGTATCATCGTGTAAGCTTCATCAAGTCATGCATCATCATGTAAGCTTCATCAAGTCATGTATCATCATGTAAGCTTCATCAAGTCATGTATCATCATGTAAGCTTCATCAAGTCATGTATCATCATGTAAGCTTCATCAAGTCATGTATCATCGTGTAAGCTTCATCAAGTCATGTATCATCATGTAAGCTTCATCAAGTCATGTATCATCATGTAAGCTTCATCAAGTCATGTATCATCGTGTAAGCTTCATCAAGTCATGTATCATCATGTAAGCTTCATCAAGTCATGTATCATCGTGTAAGCTTCATCAAGTCATGTATCATCGTGTAAGCTTCATCAAGTCATGTATCATCGTGTAAGCTTCATCAAGTCATGTATCATCGTGTAAGCTTCATCAAGTCATGTATCATCGTGTAAGCTTCATCAAGTCATGTATCATCATGTAAGCTTCATCAAGTCATGTATCATCGTGTAAGCTTCATCAAGTCATGTATCATCGTGTAAGCTTCATCAAGTCATGTATCATCGTGTAAGCTTCATCAAGTCATGTATCATCGTGTAAGCTTCATCAAGTCATGTATCATCATGTAAGCTTCATCAAGTCATGTATCATCATGTAAGCTTCATCAAGTCATGTATCATCATGTAAGCTTCATCAAGTCATGTATCATCGTGTAAGCTTCATCAAGTCATGTATCATCATGTAAGCTTCATCAAGTCATGTATCATCGTGTAAGCTTCATCAAGTCATGTATCATCATGTAAGCTTCAAGTCATGTATCATCATGTAAGCTTCATCAAGTCATGTATCATCGTGTAAGCTTCATCAAGTCATGTATCATCATGTAAGCTTCAAGTCATGTATCATCATGTAAGCTTCATTAAGTCATGCATCATCATGTAAGCTTCATCAAGTCATGTATCATCATGTAAGCTTCATCAAGTCATGTTTCATCATGTAAGCTTCATCAAGTCATGTATCATCATGTAAGCTTCATCAAGTCATGTATCATCATGTAAGCTTCATCAAGTCATGTATCATCATGTAAGCTTCAAGTCATGTATCATCATGTAAGCTTCAAGTCATGTATCATCATGTAAGCTTCAAGTCATGTATCATCGTGTAAGCTTCATCAAGTCATGTATCATCATGTAAGCTTCATCAAGTCATGTATCATCATGTAAGCTTCATCAAGTCATGTATCATCATGCAAGCTTCATCAAGTCATGTATCATCATGTAAGCTTCATCAAGTCATGTATCATCATGTAAGCTTCATCAAGTCATGTATCATCATGTAAGCTTCATCAAGTCATGTATCATCATGTAAGCTTCATCAAGTCATGTATCATCGTGTAAGCTTCATCAAGTCATGTATCATCATGTAAGCTTCATCAAGTCATGTATCATCATGTAAGCTTCATCAAGTCATGTATCATCGTGTAAGCTTCATCAAGTCATGTATCATCATGTAAGCTTCATCAAGTCATGTATCATCATGTAAGCTTCATCAAGTCATGTATCATCATGTAAGGTTCATCAAGTCATGTTTCATCATGTAAGCTTCATCAAGTCATGTATCATCATGTAAGCTTCATCAAGTCATGTATCATCATGTAAGCTTCATCAAGTCATGTATCATCATGTAAGGTTCATCAAGTCATGTTTCATCATGTAAGCTTCATCAAGTCATGTATCATCATGTTAAGCTTCATCAAGTCATGTATCATCATGTAAGCTTCATCAAGTCATGTATCATCGTGTAAGCTTCATCAAGTCATGTATCATCATGTAAGCTTCATCAAGTCATGTATCATCATGTAAGCTTCATCAAGTCATGTATCATCGTGTAAGCTTCATCAAGTCATGTATCATCATGTAAGCTTCATCAAGTCATGTATCATCATGTAAGCTTCATCAAGTCATGTATCATCATGTAAGCTTCATCAAGTCATGTATCATCATGTAAGCTTCATCAAGTCACCACATAATTAAGCTCTACACAAACCTAAACATTGTCTTATTAAAAATTCTTCCACAGTTTGCCTTGACTAACGGACACATTACGTATTTATAATGTATTAAATATATTATTATTTACTAACAAATCTGAAAAATGCAGAAAATATTATTTAACATTTTCAATAAGGGATATTTTTAATTAAACTGCTGATACTAAGAAAGTTGAAAAATAATGTATGAAAAACATCAGTGTAAACAAGAATTTTTTTTTTAATTTATTAGATGATAAATTATCAAACGTTTGAGATCATCAGGAAAAAGTAAGAAATATATAATTTTTTCAAGACAATTATTAAGATTGTGGAAAATACTGTATATATTTTCCGGAAATACAGTAATTTATAGGTAAATAGATGCCCTATATTGTATTTTTAAAAGAAGTATGTTATCGAAAATGGGAAACCTGCGGCTGGGGAGGAGATTCGCCATCTTGGTTTTGAATTGGATACAACGTTAATTTAATGGGAAGAATTTTTCGTGCTCTAGAGGTTAAAATTGGATTGACACCTCTCAAATAGGAGGCAAAATTGTTGGATGTGCATTCCTGCATAACTTGAGATATCAGACGACTGGACAAGACAGCTCCAGGAACCTCAGATAAGCTCTCTAGATTTGTGTGTAATTCTGGCCAGCATTATTTTCATAGATTTAGTAAGAGTGAGGTTTTCTGAGTATGATACACATTAATCTCCAGTCAAATTGGTGAGTGATATTAAGATATATTTTCCTTCTGTTATGTAATTGTGTATATATATAACCATTTATTATTTTTAATATACAGTCCACAAATTTATATATTTACCAGCATTCCTGGTGTATGTATATTTCATTTAATTAATAGGTCCAGAACAACTTGTGGATATGACAGTGGTAGGTATCGAAGGGGGACATTTTTTGCGACCTAAGTGTCCCAAATTCCTACTTGTCTAACTAATAAATAATAGTTATCATTGTTCATTTACTGTTATGTATATAATTATACATCCAAGTAAATGCAATTTTCCACAAAGATTATATTTCAAATTACTGCATACACAAAGTATAGAGTAAATAGATAACATAGAATGCACAGCATTTGAGGCAAAAGGATGTGCAGAATGTTCGGCTGTTTACCTGGAGAGAGTTGCGGGGGTCAACGCCCCCGCGGCCCGGTCTGTGACCAGGCCTGTGCAATATTAAGGTTAAGCAAAAATCATTACAAGAGATGTGCTACATAAATGTTATGCACAGAGACTAGTGAGTCACTTATAAGTAAACTAGTGATGGGAAATCCGAAATCCGGTGCAGGCGGTTTTCCACATCCTATACTGACTTATAACACAGCCATGGTCATGCATTAATGTGGGAAACATTAATTTATGCTTAAATAAATTTGTTTGTATGTATGCACAATTTTCTTCTCTCTATTTTCATACATCTGTTTCTCACCGAAGTAGGGAGACCCCCCCCCCCCCGAAAAAAAAGCTAATTGCCTTCACTACTCATCTCCAGCTGCTCTGTCAGAAGTACACAGGCACCTGGACTGCAGTCTTTCCATCCAGCCTTTATAGTGTAGGCACTGTACTTTCCACCTCCAGAATTTAAGTCTATATAATCAATTTCCTTGACTCCCATCATAAAATCTACACTGCTCTTCTCCCAATAATACATCAAATGCTAAAAACTACTTGGTTAAATTTTAAAAAACTGCTTCATACTCTTCTAAAAACTCTTTCTGAGACGTTATCTATTCAGGCTTATACATCCTCTCAGACATCCTACATTTTTTTTTCCTTCCTAAATGACTAAACTATCTGAGCAACCTAACTTCTACCCTTTGAATTTTACCTTTTATATCACCACACCATCTATTTTTTATGCTTGTATTTTCTGCATAATATTGACATCAGACATGACACTCCTGCATGACCTGCATCTTCCTGGCTGCAACGTTCAAATTCAATACCTCACATCCACACAAGAGTGTTAGCACCACTATACTCTCATACTTTATCCTTTTTTGCTTCCACTGATAACATCTCAAGGGAGGCTCTTGATCTAGGGCACTGGATCTGTGGTACATTTCCTTTAATTGAACCTGAATGCCTTCATTCCCTCCAACAAAACGGGCTCACACTACCCCCATGCTAATAATCCATTGATAAATCTTTCTTTCTTCTATCTACAACTTCCCCTCTAAACTCCTACTATCTTCTCGTTCATCTGTTAATGTGTCACGTCCAATCCTACATACACTCGTGGTCTAACACATACGCAAGAGTTATATATACATAGATAAGTTTCATACATAGTTTTAAAAAATAGTCAGGCCCCGCTTATACAGCAGGTTAGGGTCTGGGCTAACACTAAGTGAAAATAGCCATGAAGTGAAACATTGTCTCTTCACTTTCAAATGCATATAAAAGCCTGATAACATGTTCACACTGTCACATATTAAGTTAGCAATAGACCTAGGCCTATAACAAGCGTATACAGTACACACAATACTTATCTTAAAAAATGAAGAATGGGTATAACTGAAAACCACTGCATTGGCAATACGCTATAAAGCGGAGCCTTCCTGTACGTATAATGAAGGTCACGCATCAAGGGGAGGGAGAAACCTAGTAGTAGCCAACGGAAAGGAGGGGCCAGGAGCTGAGATTCGACCAATGTAACTCCTAAGTTTTTAAATAAATTCACTTCCTACAATGCTCCTTCCCTTCAGTCTTTCGTCAGATCTACTATTCTTAATACTTTTTTAATTTGATTATCGTTTGCTTTTCTTTGTCTGTTGAACTTATTATTATTATTATTATTTTTGTTGTTATTGTTTTTGTTGATCAAAGGAAAGCACTAAACTCGTAGGGGTCACGCAGATTGAAGATTTGTAGGTAATCAGATTTGATCCAAGGTGCCAGGTTGCGTCTCTTTCTTGAAGAATTCAATTAAAAAAAAAAAAGATCATACCCATTAGATAAATACTATAAGCTACCACATGCGTTTAATGTATGATTGCAATGGAGAAATTATTATGTTGATATATGTAGTATTATATGATATCTGTACGATGAAGGTGGTGCCCATTTGTGGAAATTTCAGATCTGCTGGAAGGATAATAATAATAATAATAATAATAATAATAATAATAATAATAATAATAACATATTTATTTTTCCAAGTACATGTACAAGGTATACATGTACATATTCCATATAGAAAGTCGCTTGTTATGCAGAACATTTCCCGCAAATTGGGTCAATTTTGTCCCAGGATGCGACCCACGCCAGTCGACTAACACCCAGGTACCTATTTTACTGTTAGATGAACAGGGACAGCAGGTTTCTTAAGGAAACACGCCGTAATGGTTCCATCCGTACCGGGGACCGAACCACGGACAAAAGTATGTGTGCTGAGTGCACTAGCAGTCGAGCTAATGTAGCTCTTGTGAAATTTGATGTAGGTGTTGTGATTGAGGTTCAAAATGTTATAGTCTGTGACTCGGTTGGCAACGCTCATTCCTCATAAACTGAATGTCCGTGGTTCAATCCCCGGCACGGGTGGAAACGTTGGGCATGTTTCCCTACACCTGCTGCCCCTGTTCAACTAGCAGTAAGTAGGTACCTGGATGTTAGTCATCTTACACCTGCTGTCCCTGTTCAACTACCAGTAAGTAGGTACCTGGGTGTTAGTCAACTGTTGTGGGTCGCATCCTGGTGGACAAAACTGAAGGATCACTTGATAGCATATTGAAAACCCACATAGTTAAGTAGAGCATGTCGCGCAGTGAAACAGACAGTCCTCGAAGACGCACTGACTTCCTTAGGTTATCCTAGGTGACTAACCCTCGGAGTTAAAAATCCGAATAAATTTTCTTATCTTAGTCATGCTATGTGTTTTGTTGATTTTGTTTAAAAGAAAAAAATCGGACCAGAAAGTTGTTTTAACTAAGCAAGGTGTAGTAACAGTGAGTTATTTACAAGACTTGTTAGTTAATGTAAACATAATAATAATATAGTCTTAGATGCACACAATGAGTAGAGAAAAAAAGTGAAATAATCCATTAATTTAGTTCACCAATTTTTGAATCACCCGCCCTAAATTCCACTCACAAACCATATTATAATAAACAGCTAAATATCTTACAACAGAACACTATATTGTTTCATCTATAGTTAATGCTCTATAATATGAATCCTATTACAATAAAATACTTTTTAACATTTTAAATACTAAGTGAAAGTAATTTCATTGGACAATGAACTTTCGCTGAACATCAAGGCCAGTAAGAGCACAACTTCCTCTGCGTTTTTAACCAGTTTAGCGACTACAGAACCCAGTGTAGAACATAGACATTATAGTTACTAACATAAACCTTAGTTTGCTAATGTTTTCTGTTGGCTAAGATATTCTTAGAAGTGATAACAGAGGTAATAATGCAGGTGGTGTAGTGTCCGCGGCCCGTGTATTGTGACTGTGGTCGCCATGTTAGTGTAAACACAGCCTCGGCACCAGCTGCTGGGGCACAACACAGCCTCGGCACCAGCTGCTGGGGCAACAACACAGCCTCGCACCAGTTTTTTTTTCTAGCTGGGGCATCAACAAAGCTCGGCAGACCAGCTGCTGGGGCACAAACACAGCCTCGGGGCAACCAGCTGCTGGGGCATAGCACAGCTCAGCACAAGCTGCGTGGCCACAACAACAGCTCGCACCAGCTGCTGGGGCACGGGACGTGGGGGGGAATAAGCACAGCCTCAGGACCAGCTGCGGGGCACAGCACAACAACCTAAGCACTTCTGCTGGGCACAGTACAGCCTCAGCAAAACCAGTGCTGGGCACAGCACGCCTAGCACCATCTCTGGGGCAAGCACAGAGCTCTCGAGCACCAGCTGCCTGAGCACAGTACAAACCTCAGCACCAGCTGCTGGGGCATAGCACAAGCTTCAGCACCGAGCTGCTGGGTCAACAACAACAGCCTCAGACCAGCTGCTGGCACAGCCTGACAGCACCAGCCCTGCTTGGGGCAACAGCCTTTCAGCACCAGCTGCTGGGGCACAGCCACAGCCAACCAGCTGCTGGTGCACAGCCTCAGCAAACTCAGCCTTGCTGGGGCACAGCCCTCAGCAACACTGCTGGAGCACAGCCGCAGCAACCAAGCTGCTAGGGGCTCAGAACCAGTCTGCTGGGGCCGCAGCACAGCTTCCAGCAACCACTGCTGAGCATCAGTACCAGCTGCTTGGGGCACAGCCTCAAAGCAACAGCTGCTGGGGTAAAAACACCTCAGCACCGAGCTGCTGGGTACAACACAGCTCCAGCACCAGCTGCTGGGGTACAACACAGCCTCGCAGCCTGCTGCTGGGCGCAAACATACACCCTCAGCACCAGCAGCTGCTGGGCGCAAACACAGCCTCAGCGCGCAGCTGCTGGGGCACTGCAAAGCAGCCTCAGCGCCAGCTGCTGGGGCTCTGCACAGCCCAGCACACCAGCTGCTGGGGCACCAGCACAAGCCTCAGCACCAGCTGCTTGGGGCACAGCACAGCCTCAGCACCAGCTGCTAGGGAACAGCCCTGCACCAGCTGCTGGAGCATCAGCACCAGCTGCTGGAGCACAGCACCAGCTGCTGGGGCACAGCCTCAGCACCAGCTGCTGTTAACACAGCACAGCCTCAGCAACCAGCTCTATGGCACAGCCTCAGCTCACCAGCTGCTGGGGCGCAGCACAGCTTCAGCACCAGCTGCTGGGCGCAAACACGTCCTCAGCCACACCAGCTGCTGGGGCGCAACAAGCCTCAGCACCAGCTGCTGGGGCGCAACACAGCCCATCAGCCAGAGACCTGCACGTCTGCTGGGGCACCAGCCTCAGCACTTACCAGTCTGCTGGTGCACAGCCCTCAGCACCGCTGCTGGGGCACTGCACAGCCCACAGCACAGCGGCTGGGGCACAGCACAGCCCTCAGCAACCAGCCTGCTGGGCACAGCACAGCCTTCAGCAAACCAGCTGCTGGGGCACAGCACACAGCCTAAGCACTAGCTGCTGGGGCACAGTACAGCCTCAGCACAAGCCACAATAGGGTTGCTGGGGCACAGCACGAGCCTTCAGCAACCAGATGCTGGGGCAAAGTCACAGCCTCAGCACCAGCGCTGGAGCAACAGTACAACCTCAGCACCACTGCTGGGGGCATAGAGCACACCTTCAGCACCAGCTGCTGGGGCACAACACAGCCTCAGCACCAGCGCTGGGCACATGAGCTCACACCAGCAGTTTTTTTGTCTGGGCAAGCACTCAGCATCCAGCTGCAGGGGCACAGCCTCAGCACCAGCTGCTGGGGCACAGCCTCAGCACCAGCTGCTGGGGCACAGCCTCAGCACCAGCTGCTGGGGCACAGCCTCAGCACCAGCTGCTGGGGCACGCCTCAGCACCAGCGCTGGGCACAGCCTCTGCACTCAGCTGCTGGGGCACAGCCACAGCACCAGCTGCTGGGGCAACAGCCTCAGCACACAGCTGCTGGGAGTCACAGCCCTCAGCACCAGCTGCTGGGGCACAGCCTCAGCACCAGCTTCTGGGGCACAGCCTCAGCACCAGCTCTGGGGCACACCCAGGCACCACCTGCAGGGGCAACGCCTCAGCACCAGCTTCTGGGGCACAGCCATCAGCAGACCAGCTGCTGGGCACAGCCTCAGCACCAGCTGCTGGGGGCACAGCCTCAGCAACCAGCTTGCTGGGTGCACAGCCTCAGCACCCATCTGCTGGGGCACTGCACATCCTCATCACCACTGCTGGGGCACAGCACAGCCACCACCAGCTGCTGGGCATAGCAACAGCCTCAAGCACACAGCTGTCTAGGGCTCAGAACCAGCTCCCCTCAAAGGAAGGATCCCTTGATGTTGGTGAGGGGCTCTTGATTTAGGGAATGGACTGTGGCATCCAGTTCCCCCCCCCCAATTAAGCCTGAATGCCTTCCACATATCCCCCCCCCAGGCGCAGTATAATCCTCACGGTTTAGACGCCTTCCCCCTTGTATTATAAATAATAATAATCAGAACCACTGCTGGGGCGTAGAACAGCTTCAGCACCAGCTGCGGAGCACAGTTACTCAGCTTGCTGGGGCACAGCCTCAGCATCCACTGCTGGGGTACAACAGCCTCAGCACCAGCTGCTGGGTACAAACAGCCTCAGCCCACTGCGGGGTAAACACAGCCACAGCACCAGCTGCGGGGCCGCAGAGGCACAGCCTCAGCGCCAGCTGCTGGGGCACTGCACAGCCTCAGCGCCAGCTGCTGGGGCACTGCACAGCCTCAGCACCAGCTGCTGGGGCACAGCACAGCCTCAGCACCAGCTGCTGGGGCACAGCACAGCCTCAGCACCAGCTGCTAGGGCACAGCCTCAGCACCAGCTGCCGGGGCACAGCACAGCTTCAGCACCAGCTGCATGAGCACAGCACCAGCTGCTGGGGTACAAAACCAGCACCAGCTGCTGAGGCACAACACAACCTAAGCACCAGCTGCTGAGGCACAACATAACCTCGGCGCCAGCTGCTGGGGCACAACCTCGGCACCAACTGCTGGGCACAACCTCAGCACCAGCTCCTGGGATACAGCACAGCCTCAGCAGCTTCTGGGGCACAACACAGCCTCAGCAGCAGATGCTGAGGCACAACACAACCTCAACACTAGTTGCTGCGGTAACAACACAACCTACAACACCAGTTGCGTGGGCACAACACACCTACAGCACCAAGAGCTTGCTGTGGCACAACACACTCAGCACCAGCTGCTAAGGCACAGTGCAACCTTAGCACCAGCTGCTGGGGCACAACACAACCTCAGCACTAGTTGCTGCGGTACAACACAACCTCAACACCAGTTGCTGGGGTACAACACAGCTTCAGCATCAGCTGCTGAGGCACAACATAACCTCAACACTAGTTGCTGAGGCACAACACAACCTCAGCACCAGTTTGCTTGGGGCACAACACAACCTTCAGCGAAGCACCAGCTGCTTGAAGTGCACATACTACACTCAGCACCACTGCTGAGGCACAGAGCCAAAAACCTTAGACCAGCTCTTTGCTGGGGCACAACACAGGCCTCAGCACCAGCTGCTGGGGAACAACACAGCCTCAGCTCCAGCTGCTGGGGTGCAACACAACCTCAACAATTGCTGGGGCACAACAGAACCTCAACACCAGCTGCTGGGGTGCAACACAGCCTCAGCACCAGCTGCTCGGGTGCAACACAGCCTCAGCACCAGCTGCTGGGGCACAACACAGCCTCAGCACCAGCTGCTGGGGCACAACACAGCCTCAGCACCAGCTGCTGGGGTACAACACAACCTCAACAGTTGCTGAGGCACAACACAACCTCAGCACCAGCTGCTGGGACACAACACAACCTCAACACCAGTTGCTGGGGCACAACACAGCCTCAGCTGCTGGGGCACAACACAACCTCAGCACCAGCTGCTGGGGCACAACAGCCTCATCACCAGTTGCTGGGGCACAACACAGCCTCAGCACCAGCTGCTGGATACAACACAACCTCAACACCAGTTGCTGGGGCACAACACAGCCTCAGCACCAGCTGCTGGGGCACAACAGCCTCAGCACCAGCTGCTGGGGCACAACACAACCTCAGCACCAGCTGCTGGGTCTCAACATAGCCTGAACACCTGTTCCTGGGGCACAACATAACCACAGCACCAGCTGTTGAGGTACAACACAACCTCAACACCAGTTGCTGGGGAACAACACAGCCTCAGCTGCTGGGGCACAACACAACCTCAGCACCAGCTGCTGGGGCACAACACAGCCTCAGCACCAGTTGCTGGGGCACAACACAGCCTCAGCACCAGTTGCTGGGGCACAACACAGCCTCAGCACCAGCTGCTGGGGTACAACACAACCTCAGTACCAACTGCTGGGGTACAACACACCCTCAACACCAGTTACTGGGGCATAACACAGCCTCACCACCAGCTGCTGGTTCACAACATAGCCTAAGCACCAGCTGCTGCTGAGGCACTGAAGCTACACCACCTGTCTTGTTACCTCTATTATCCCTCATCAATCAACTCGTCTCCTGTCATTAATGATAAATGAATTAGTTATGACTTTTTTCTACCTGGAATCCCATGCAATTCTGAGCCTCTTTATTTATTGCTGTAGCACCCTTGTGGCCCCTCAGAGAAGGTTCCTTGATGCTGGTGAGGGGCTCTTGATCTAGGGAATTGGATCTGTGCTCCAGTTCCCCGAATTAAACCTGAATACCTTCCACATCCCCCCACAGGTGCTGTATAGTCCTATGGGTTTAGCACTTCCCCCTTGTTATTAATAATAATGACCCTTGTGGTGTTTAGCTCTTAGTTTTGATTATAATAATACTAATTAATTCAGTGCTTGTGAAGGTGTTTATGGTGAAGACCAGAAATGGTTTGGGACCTTACAGGGTGTCTGGATGCCTGTGAAGTGCTCTTGATCCAAGGAATGGTATAAATCCTCCATTTGGGCTGCAGCACTGTGTAACCCATTTAGTCTTAGTTCTTTGGAATGAACCTGAATGCCTCCTGTTCCCTAGGTGCTGTAGAACCCCTATGGGTTTGGCACTCCCTCGATGACTATAATAATTATGGGCATGCCCTCCCCTTGAATAGGGCCTGAATACCTCCCCATTCTCCATTATGGGGACCTCTTTGATGATGGTGAAGAGCCGAGGAATTGGGTTCATTCTCCCCTTTCTCGGGTCAAACATGGTGGCTTTCCATTCTCCAGGACCTGTATGACCATTATCCCTTGAAGGTGGTTCTTGATGCTGGGAGGTAATCTTAGTCCAAGAAATTGGACCTGTCTTCCCCTTCCTTGGATCGAACCTGAATGCCTCCAAGTGCTATGTGACCCCTTATAGGTTTAGTGCTTCCCCATGAATGTAAATCATAATATAATAACTAACAATAATAATAAGTAAAAATAAAAACTAACAATATAACTAAAAATAATAATAGCTAACTGCTGATGTTATGAATGAAAAGAAGTTGGATGTCCTGGCCCTAAGCGAAACAAAGCTGAAGGGGGTAGGAGAGTTTCAGTGGGGGGAAATAAATGGGATTAAATCTGGAGTATCTGAGAGATTTAGAGCAAAGGAAGGGGTAGCAGTAATGTTAAATGATCAGTTATGGAAGGAGAAAAGAGAATATGAATGTGTAAATTCAAGAATTATGTGGATTAAAGAAAAAGGTTGGATGCGAGAAGGGGGGGTCATAATAAGCGTGTATGCACCTGGAGAAGAGAGGAATGCAGAGGAGAGAGAAAGATTTTGGGAGATGTTAAGTGAATGTATAGGAGCCTTTGAACCAAGTGAGAGAGTATTTTGGGTAGGGGACCTGAATGCTAAAGTAGGAGAAACTTTTAGAGAGGGTGTGGTAGGTAAGTTTGGGGTGCCGGTGAAAATTTGATAATGGGAGCCCTTTGATTGAATTTTGTATAGAAAGGGGTTTAGTTATAGGTAATACATATTTAAGAAAAAGAGGATAAATAAGTATACAAGATTTGATGTAGGGCGAAAGGGACAGTAGTTTTTTGGGATTATGTATTGGTAATAAAAGACTGTAGAGTAGACTTCAGATGTACTTTTTTATAGAGGGGCCACAGAATATATCAGATCACTTTCTAGTTGTGCTACACTGAAGTAAAAGGTAGATGGGATACAAGGAGAATAGAAGCATCAGGGAAGAGAGAGGTGAAGGTTATAAACTAAAAGAGGAGGCAGTTAGGGTAAGATTAAACAGCTATTGGAGGACAGATGGCTAATGAGAGCATAGGCAATGGGGTCGAAGAGGTATGGGGTAGGTTTAAAAATGTAGTGTTAGAGTGTTCGCAGAAGTTTTTTGGTTACAGGAAAGTGGTGCGGGAGGGAAGAGGAGCGATTGGTGGAATGATGATGTAAAGAGAGTAGTAAGGGGAGAAAAAGTTAGCATATGAGAAGTTTTACAAAGTAGAAGTGATGCAAAGAGGGGAAAAGTATATGGGGAAAAAGAGAGAGGTTAAAAGAGTGGTGAAGCAATGTAAAAAAGAGGGAAATGAGAGAGTGGGTGAGATGTTATCAACAAATTTTGTTGAAAATAAGAAAAGTTTTGGAGTGAGATTAACAAGTTAAGAAAGCCCAGAGAACAAATGGATTTTGTCAGTTAAAATAGGAGAGGAGAGTTATTAAGTGGAAGTTAGAGGTATTGGGAAGATGGAGGGAATATTTTGAGGAATTGTTTAAATGTTGTTTAAGATAGGGAAGCTGTGATTTCGTGTATAGGACAAGGAGGAATAACATCTTGTAGGAGTGAGGAAGAGCCAGTTGTGAGCGTGGGGGAAGTTCGTGAGGCAGTAGGTAAAATGAAAGGGGGTAAGGCAGCCGGGATTGTTTGGGATAAAGATAGAAATGTTAAAAGCAGGGGGGATATAGTTTTGGAGTGGTTGATGCAATTATTTAATAAATGTATGGAAGAGGGAAAGGGTACCTGGGAAAATTGGCAGAGAGCATGCATATTTTCCTTTGTATAAGGCAAAGGGGATAAAGAAGAGTGCAAAAATTATAGGGGGATAAGTCGCTGAGTTATACCTGGTAAAGTGTATGGTTTAGAGTTATTATTAAAAGAATTAAGAGTAAGACTGAAAATAGGATAGCAGATGAACAAGGGGTTTTTAGGAAAGGTAGGGGGTGGTGGACCAGGTGTTACAGTGAAACTATAATGAACAGTATTTAGATAAGGCTAAAGGGGTCTTTGGGGCATTTATGGATTGGAAAAGGCTTTATAACAGGGTGGATGGGGGGGCAATGTGGCAGATGTTGAAAAGTGTATGGTGTAGGAGGTAGGTTACTGAAAGCTTTGAAGAGTTTTTACGAGGATAGTGAGGCTCAAGTTAGAGTATGTAGGAAAGAGGGAAATTATTTCCCAGTAAAAGTAGGCCTTAGACAAGGATGTGTAAATGTCACTGTGGTTGTTTAATATATTTATAGATGGGGTTGTAAGAGAAGTAAATGCGGGGTCTTGAAAAGAGGCGTGGAGTTAAAAGATAAAGAATCACACACAAAGTGGGAGTTGTCACAGCTGCTCTTTGCTGATGACACTGTGCTTTTGGGGAGATTCTGGAAGAAAAGTTGCAGAGATTGGTGGATGAATTTGGTGGGGTGTGCAAAAAAAGAAAATTAAAGGTGAATACAGGAAAGAGTAAGGTTATGAGGATAACAAAAAGTTAGGTGATGAAAGATTGAATTTTCAGATTGGGGGGAGAGTGTATGGAGGAGGTGAATGTATTCAGATATTTGGGAGTGGACGTGTCAGCAGATGGTCTATGAAAGATGAGGTGAATCATAGAATTAAATGAGGGAAAAAGAGTGAGTGGTGTACTTAGGAGTCTGTGGAGACAAAGAACTTTGTCCTTGGAGGCAAAGAGGGGAATGTATGAGAGTATAGTTTTACCAACGCTCCCTTTTATGGGTGTGAAGCATGGGTGATGAATGTTGCAGCGACGAGAAGGCTGGAGGCAGTGGAGATGTCATGTCTGAGGGCAATGTGTGGTGTGAATATATAATGCAGAGAATTCGTATTTGGAAGTTAGGAGGAGGTGCGGGATTACCAAAACTGTTGTCCAGAGGGCTGAGGAAGGGTTGTTGAGGTGGGTTTGGACATGTAGAGAGAATGGAGCGAAACAGAATGACTTCAAGAGTGTATCAGTCTGTAGGGAAGGAAGGCGGTTTGGGGTCCGGCCTAGGAAAGGGTGGAGAGAGGGGGTAAAGGAGGTTTTGTGTGCGAGGGGCTTGGACTTCCAGCAGGTATGCGTGAGCGTGTTTGAAAGGAGTGAATGGAGACAAATGGTTTTTAATACTTGACGTGCTGTTGGAGTGTGAGCAAAGTAACATTTATGAAGGGGTTCAGGGAAACCGGCAGGCCGGACTTGAGTCCTGGAGATGGGAAGTACAGTGCCTGCACTCTGAAGGAGGGGTGTTAATGTTGCAGTTTAAAAACTGTAGTGTAAAGCACCCTTCTGGCAAGACAGTGATGGAGTGAATGATGGTGAAAGTTTTTCTTTTTCGGGCCACCCTGCCTTGGTGGGAATCGGCCAGTGTGATAAAAAAAAAAAAAAAAAAATAATAATATAACGTAAAATAATAACTAATAATAATAATGTATAACTCCTACAGGTTTAGTGCACCCATCATGAGCGTTATAAAAAAATATAACCCTACAAGTTTAGTGCTTCCCATGAATATACTAATAATCTTCCCATAGTGCTATACTATCTTTACAAGTTTAGCACATTCTCATGAATGTGATACAGTGGTACAATAGGATTTGACTTAAGTTTGATACAGTATTTTTTTAACTACTAGTAATGAGGGGTGATGGGATCCAGATCTGAACTGAGGGGGCTACGTGAAAGGGGGTTACATTTGAGGAAAATTTAATTTTTTTTTTAGCTATTGTATTGGTATTGTAGTTAAGTCAAAAAAAAATTTTTAAACTTTTGGCAGGTACCACTGTTGAATATGCAAACCAAGGTAGGGGTTGGGATTGAACTCACGGCTTGATTGAGACTCGCTAGCCACGAGTTCAATCCCTGCCCGTACTGTGGTTTGTTTGCAATCATGTCATTACGATTTTGCGAGTAATGGATATACAGTATGTAACTATTTAATTAAAATACATACAGAAAAACCCCCATATCTGTGGGGGAAATGTTCAAGGACCTGCCGTGAATTCCGGAACTGCGGATAGTAGCAAACTCTATATACGTATATAAGTCCTATACGTGCCCATTATAAGGTTTAATTGATAAATTATACACGATAAATGGAGAATTATCATTTTTTCAGTGATGGGAAGCACTTCGTGGCTTCTCTTAGGCCTTAAAGAACTGCCATCTTTTCTACTTTTGGCACTTTGGGGGCCATTATTATGTAAAATTAAGAGGCATTTTTGGGACAGTAAACTGGATAACTGAAACTGTAGATACTTAACAAGTTGTTGGGTTTAACACACTCTAAGTTAGGCTAGGCTAGTTGGGTTAGATAAAAGGTTAATACAAGTTTAAATTAAGATTGTTTGAATTTTTAACCTGGAGTTTTAGCCAAGGAAAACCTAAGAGAGTCAGTTCCATTGAGAACTGTCTGTCTTATTTCCATTGGGGTTAGATTAGGTAGGTAAGACAATTTAGGTTAAAAGCAATGGAAGTATGGCTAGCACTGTATGACCCACATGGGTTTAGTTCTCTGTAATAAGGACCTGCTGTATAGCCTTGTGGCTTAGCGCTTCTTTTTGATTATAAAAAATATAATAAGGACCCAATGGAACTAAGTCACTTTGTCTGACTTTTATCGGGAGAGTTTCTGGAGTTTATCTGGAGAGAGTTCCGGGGGTCAACGCCCCCCGCGGCCGGTCTGTGACCAGGCCCCTTGGGGTCAGTGCCCCGGATGGACCCACACAGTCGACAAACCACCCGGGTTTACCTTTTTACTGATGGGGAACATAGACAACAGGTGGAAAGAAAACACGTCCAGTGTTTCTACTCTGGCTGGGAATCGAACCCAGGCCCTCACCGTGTGAAGCCAGAGCGTTAACCACCAGGCCACCAGAGCCCATGGGGCAATCCTAGTAATTTACACTTATTAGGTTTGATAATTGTACTTATGTGTCCTTGTGGTTTAGCACTTCTTTTTGGTTATAATAATAATGTACTTATGTGTACCTGTACCTAAATAAGCTTACTTATAATAATAGTGATAAAAGTAGTATGCTATGTGTTTTTCACTGGTTTAGGTTAATGAAAATAATGTATTTGGTGTGATTCTTATTTAAAAACTGAAAGAATTACTGTAGGTTTTAATTCACAGGTAAAGATTATTTAGCTTGGAAGGTTATTAACTCAGGATAACTGATAAAAGCCAAGCAGTGTCATTTCTTTTGGAATCCTAAGCTTGCTACAAAACCTTTATCTAATATTTTTGCCTCTAGGACATGTTCTGATAAGTTTATGAATGCCTTTGATGATAAAAATAATCACGTTCAATAATTCGGGTAAATTTGTGGCTTATTCAGGGGGAAGGAATTAGGTTGCTTGAGGCCTTTCAAACTGTGTAATGTTTCGTCAGAAGCAATGTAATGCTGTGTGAGGAATTTAAAGGAAATTCCCTGAGAATAATAATAGCAATAAAAAAAAAATAAAAATAAAAAACTACTACTATACATGGATATTATACTGAGAGAGTTAATAGTTCACTTTTCTACATATTTGATACAGCTCTAGGATTGCAACATCTAAAATTATTATGCAAAGCATAATAATTTTAGATGCTCAGGAGGAAATATAATGCAGAAACTACTCAAAACTGTGTATAATGTGTCAGGTGTATAAAATATAGGTTTTTACTATGAATAAAAATTCTGTAATGTATAAAATTTTAAATGAACTCAAATTTATTAAATGTGTGGATGCACAGTTTAAATATGCATTTTTCTTGTACTGCAAGTTTGACAATTTCTTTCTTGCAGAATGTCACTGAGATGGCACGTTAAGAAGAGATAGGGCTGCCCAGTACATATGAAGGATGGATGAAAAAAAGGAGGAGCATTCTGTTTCAGCTTACACTTCAGGAGACCCTAAAGTAACTTCAGAAGAATTTCAAAAGAAAGAGGAATTACCGACACTAAGACGTGAACAACTAGATACTGTTCATGGCGGTGTTAAATCACATACAATGCTAGCAGCTTTACCAGCATCTGCTGAGACTTTAGCACCAACTGATCATATTCATGTCCAACTCTTTGATGGCCAGGTTATTCAGATCACAACTGCATCATTAGTCAATTCAGAAAGTAGAAGGCAAGGAGCAAGAAGAAAAGAAGGTGAAATAGAAGAGAGGAGAGGGGGACAGTGTGGCTCAATTGGAAGTGAACTATCTACAGGGAGCGCTGTAACGATCCTTACGAGTGATGGAAAAACGTATATTCTACCACAGCCTCTGAACTCTGAAGATGGCACAGGTGGTGGATACCTGATTACTGAAGAAGTGCTGAATGCTGAGGAAGTTCTACATTCTAGTGAGATACTTCATGATGAGCAAGTACTAACCATATCCTCCCCACAGTCATCTTTAGAGTTCTCCTCAGTTTCAAGACCTCCGGATGCCTTAGCCATTGCCACCAGTGAAGTTTTTAATGAAGATTATATGACTCTTCCCTTAGAGCCACAGAGTGTGTTGACTGATAGAGCCAAATCCTTTCAATTTAAAGCAGAAGGAAATAACTCCCAGATTTCTTCAGCAATAAATAAAGAATATATGCATCCAAGAATCGAAAGTCACAGGGAAACCGAATCCTATTCAGACTGCAGTATTATAACAATTCATGCTCCATGTGCCAGAGTAAAAAATTCTTGGTTGGAAAAGAATGTGAAAGACTATAGTATGCCCCCAGGTTTTGCCAAAACTGAAATTAATAAAGAAGGTAATGATGACCGAGCCTATGCAGGTAAAAATAAAGAGGAAAAAGATCCGGTGGTTATGAGCAATAAAGAAGGAACATCAAGGGCTTCAGAGAATGATGAAAAGTGTGTTGATGATACCGAGACAAGCAGTTACTCCTCAGTTTACTCTAAATGGTGTGAAGTTTATAAAGGCATTCCAAAAGATTATGCACGCAGCATTAAGATAAATACCTGCACTTCAGAAAAGGTAATTGTGCAGGAAACTGAAAAAGCAAATAATAGGGGAGAAGTAAATGAAAATAAGACTAAGAGAGAAAATAAGAACCAAGAAAAGGATCAGGAAAATTTACACAAAACTTCGATAGAATCCAATCAGTCTCCAAACACACAATGGGATGAGGATGAAGGCACCTGGGACCAAGCTACAAATCAAGAAAAATTGCGCCGATCATCTAGAATACAAAATACAAAGAAAATTCCAAATGAAGTAGGTTTGTTGAATTTTTAAATATTAATCATAATAGTGTGCAATAATAATTTATAAAAAATATAGTACAATACATGTATATTAGATAAGAGCAAGAGTAAATTGTAGTCTGGTATAAACCTTGGTAATAAATACCGACAAGTTGGTTTAGAAAGACACGTAAGCAAACACTATAACATACAGTTACTGTAATTACTACACTGCAGAACAATCAAAGGCACTTCTCAGTGCCAACAACAACATAACTATCTTTAACTACAATATCAGATCTTTAAGCAAGCATTACGATGACCTCATAGCATTACTAAATTCCTTACATGCCAATATGTCCATCATTACACTAACTGAAACCTGGCTAAAGCCTGATAGTACAGATGTCTATGCCATTCCTGGTTACACAGCCATACACAACTGTAGGCCAGACCAACAAGGGGGTGGCACAGCCATATACTACTCAGACCAACTAGAATGTATCACTAATACTTGCACAAGGGATGAACATGGGGAATATATAATAGCTAAATTCAAATCCAAATACCTACAAAAACCTCTCACATTGATAAACATCTACAGAGTTCCACAGTCAAACATTAGCCAATTTAGTCAAAATCTAGGAAGTATGATAACTGATGCACGCATGAACAAAGATCACTTACTACTCTCAGGTGACTTCAATATAAATCTCCTGCAAGACCAGGACCCACACGTTACTGAATTCACAAACACAATGAGTAACTGTATGTTACTACCAACAGTAACAAAACCTACAAGAGTTACAGAGACTAGTGTTTCCCTACTTGACCACATCTGGACCAACACCATATCCCCTTTAAAATCAGGCATAATTACAGATAATACCACAGACCACTACCCTACTTTCCTCATAACAACTCTTGGTAAACTACCCCAAGACACTACTAAAGTCACCTTCAGACTTCACAATGAGGCAGCCATTAATAACTTCGCAACAGCATTAGCAAACATTGATTGGCACACTGAGCTAGAAATCTATACAGATATTAACGAATGTATTAATAATTTTCTAAAAAAGACCCAATACCTCTATAACAAGCACTGCCCTAAAAAAACTAAACAGATGACAGCAAAGAGACTGAACAGTCCCTGGCTAACACCCAGCATTCTCAAATCCATAAATACAAAACACCAATATGAAAAACAGTACAGAATGGGTCACATAACCAGAGACCAAACAAAACGTTACTCGTCAATCCTAACCAGCCTGATAAGAAGGGCAAAAAAATTGTATTATGAGAACAGATTATCCAACTTACGAGGTGATATAAAAAAGACCTGGAAAACACTATCTGAAATTCTGGGAACAAAAAAGATATCACGAAATAGCGAAATAAAATTAGCAAAATCAGATGAACCCCAACTCCCACCAACAGAAACAGCAAACAGACTCAATGATTTCTTCTCCACTATAGGACAAAACCTTGCCCATAAAATCCCAAGCTCAGATACCCCACCAAATAACTACCTCACCGGCAACTACCCGAACACACTGTTCCTAGCTCCGACTAACCCATACGAAGTTTCCCTTATTATCAATGCACTAAAAAACAAGGCAGGAGATTTAAGTACCTTACCACCCTTTATATATAAAAAAGTGTCACAAGTGCTATCTCCAATCATTGCAACACTCTTTAACAAATCCATTGAATCCTCCACCTTCCCTACAGTACTCAAAATAGCAAGGGTCACCCCGATCCACAAAGGAGGAGACCAAACAGAGTTGAATAACTATAGGCCAATATCCAACTTACACCCTCTCTCAAAAATCTTTGAAAAACTAATTCATAAACGAATCTACTCCTACCTTATCTCCCAAAACATACTCAACCCTGCCAATTTGGATTCAGGCCTAATAAAAATACTAATGATGCTATTATACACATGCTAGAAACATATATACACTGCAATAGAGAAAAAAGAAGTCCCACTGGGGATCTTCATTGACTTACGTAAGCTTTTGATACAGTTGACCATGACTTGCTCCACGTAAAATTGTCACACTATGGTATAAAGGGCACTCCCTCAATTACCTCAAGTCATACCTCAGCAACAGAAGCCAATATGTGTACGCAAATGGGGCAAACTCTTCTGCGCAACCAATTACAGTTGGTGTCCCACAGGGAAGTGTCCTTGGCCCTCTTCTCTTTCTCCTATACATAAATGACCTTCCAAATGCTTCGCAATTACTCAAACCCACACTATTTGCAGATGACACTACATACGTCTTCTCTCACCCGAGCCCAGTCACACTAGCCAATACTGTAAATACCGAATTACAGAAAATATCTACCTGGATGAGGACTAACAAACTTACACTAAACATTGACAAAACCTACTTCATTCAGTTTGGTAACAGAGCTACAGATGTCCCTCTTAACATAATGATAAACGGATCACCTATCACAAAGCTAACAGAGGGAAAATTCTTAGGAATCCACCTTGATAATAGACTCAAATTTCATACACATATACAACAAATTTCTAAGAAAATTTCCAAGACTGTAGGCATACTATCGAAGATACGGTACTATGTTCCACAGTCAGCCCTCCTGGCCCTATATCACTCTCTTATTTACCCCTATCTCACCTATGGAATTTGTGCATGGGGCTCAACAACAGTTAACCATCTCAGACCACTAATTACCCAACAAAAGGCTGCAGTTAGAATGATAACAAATTCTCACTACAGGCAGCACACTCCACCAATATTCAATACACTAAACCTACTCACCATACAAAACATCCATACTTATTACTGCACCTATTACATACATAGAACACTTAACTCTGATATTAACCCTCCCCTCAAACATCTCCTTGCCAACCTCACAGAACACATGACCATAACACAAGGCACAGATCACTCTTTGATGTTCCTCGTGTTCATCTCACACTATGCAAAAACTCAATGCACATAAAAGGCCCTAAAATCTGGAATTCATTACCTGTAAATATAAAAAAACACTACCTGTTTATAAATTCAAGTCTCTACTCAAAGATCACTTACTCACCCAAAACCAAATAAATACTGGAATAACTGAACCTTATAAATTGTATTCTTAAATGTTTCTCACAATTATATCACATAAATGTTAAACCTAAAACCAATCTAACTTTATTATTTTTTAAATACACTACCTAACAGAATCCTTCATATGACCTGTCTTTGTAATACTCACTTGTGCTTTATAGTAATCTGTTTACATTAATGTTTTATCACTGACTTCATCATTGCTTAGTTAATCTTAAGTTAATTTTTAAGCCAGCCCGTAATGCTATGCATAGTATAAGTGGCTTTGGCATACTGCTCTTATCTGTATTTTTTTGTACCTCTGTATGTGTGCACAAATTTATAATAAATAAATAAATAAATAAATAAATAAATTTATTAGAAAACGTTTCGGTCCTGGGACCTTGATCACTTCTAACATACAGAGGTAGAAAGACATTATATATATAGGCGGAGAGTGAGATGTGACGCACGTGACCTGAGGAATGTCATAAGAACATAAGAATGGAGAACACTGTAGAAGGCCTACTGGCCCATGCGAGGCAGGTCCTTATCAAAACAACCCCTGCCTATGATGAGGACGGGTAGACGATGAAATCATGTGACTCCTGTGTTGTTGGGTTGGTGCATGCTTAAGTATCATGTATGCCATTGTTTTTGAAATTTTGTAGTTTCCAGTGTTGCGTTCTATAGTGTCGGTGACGGCGATTAGTGAGGCTTCTAGGCACCGTCGGCGTCTGAGGTCTGGTTCGGTGAGAACGAGTTGTGCCTCATTCCAGTTCATCAAATGCCCCGTGGAGTCTCTGTGGAGGACACAGGCGTACCTTACATCGTCTCTGTTAGAGGCATTTCGATGCTCATTTCAGGCGGACTGCAAGATCTCTGCCTGTCTCGCCTACATATTTCTTGGGACAGAACCCACAGGGGATAGTGTAGACGCCTGCTGTAGAAGTTAGAGGTGTGGGGCTGCTTTTCGTAGTGAGGTCTTTGATAGAGGATGTGTTTTATGGTGGAAACGTTGATGTTACTCATAGCAAGTGCCCGGCGAGTATTCGTGGCAACATCGCCACATGGGAGTACTATGAACTGTTTAGGGGGCTGTTCATAGTACTCCCATGTGGCGATGTTGCCACGAATACTCGCCGGGCACTTGCTATGAGTAACATCAACGTTTCCACCATAAACACATACTCTATCAAAGACCTCACTACGAAACGCAGCCCCACACCTCTAACTTCTACAGCAGGCGTCTACACTATCCCCTGTGGGTTCTGTCCCAAGAAATATGTAGGCGAGACAGGCAGAGATCTTGCAGTCCGCCTGAATGAGCATCGAAAATCCTCTAACAGAGACGATGTAAGGTACGCCTGTGTCCTCCACAGAGACTCCACGGGGCATTTGATGAACTGGAATGAGGCACAACTCGTTCTCACCGAACCAGACCTCAGACGCCGACGGTGCCTAGAAGCCTCACTAATCGCCGTCACCGACACTATAGAACGCAACACTGGAAACTACAAAATTTCAAAAACAATGGCATACATGATGCTTAAGCAGCACCAACCCAACAACACAGGAGTCACATGATTTCATCGTCTACCCGTCCTCATCATAGGCAGGGGTTGTTTTGATAAGGACCCGCCTCGCATGGGCCAGTAGGCCTTCTACAGTGTTCCTCCATTCTTATGTTCTTATGACATTCCTCAGGTCACGTGCGTCACATCTCACTCTCCGCCTATATATATAATGTCTTTCTACCTCTGTATGTTAGAAGTGATCAAGGTCCCAGGACCGAAACGTTTTCTAATAAATATGTTATAGTGTTTGCTTACGTGTCTTTCTAAACCAAATTGTAGTCTACCTTGTTACGGTATAGTGTTTCAAGTGAAGCCTATAGAAAATCAGATACTGTAAGACATTACAGTACACTGTTACTGTTAACCCTAGAAATCTGCAGTACCCTAAATTTGGTAAGTTTGATTGCTCATGTTAAACTCTGGGCGGCACCTTCATCACGTAAAGTCATCTTTTGCTGGGTCCCTAGCTACAATAAGCTTGCAGACTCTGCATGTCCCACAGTTTTGAGTCTTTTAATATCCAATACACAGTTGCTCTACTAACTATATTCCAATGCTATGTTGGTTCTTGTGAGATTACTACAAAACCAATGTTGCATACAAGTCTGTACTTAAAAAAATAAAGAATAAAGATTTTATTTTTATTTTGGTTTGTTAATTACAAAGAAAACCACTATTATGCTGGGGCATTTTGGGCAGGCTAACCCTAATGCATAATAACTATGTACTTAAATCTAGACAAGATAAGAGTGGTTAACTTTTTAATAAATCTTTATTTAATCTTAATACTAATGCGAGGTAGTCAGGGTGGAGGTTTATAAGAATAATAATATGAGTGTATGCCTTGTATATTTAGTAGGTTCAGGCTTATGAAAAGTGGTGGGGTGTGCTGTCTGGCACAGGAGCTGGTAATCATCTGCACAGCATACATACACTAATCTCACCTAAGTCACCAGAAGCAGATAAACTATAGTGTATCCTGCAAAAAAATGAATTATATTTTGTTATGACTTACCACTTCTCTTACATGTCTTCAGGATCAGGACAAGAATTTAGGAGAACCAAGCAACAGAAAACGACAGAAACTCATAAAGGGGGATACAAGCAATATGCTGTGGGAGTGTGAAAGTTGTGATGCTATGTTCAGGTTAGTTTTGTGATGTGTTATAAAGTTCTAATTCTTCAGAGATGCTTTATTATTACAGTGTAGCTCAGGAGGGCCCTGTTTATACAGCAGGTTAGGTTCTAGGCTACTGCTGTAAAGTGAAAATTACTGTAAAGTGAAATATTTAATTTTTTCACTTTCAAATGCATATAAAAGCCTGATAACTTGTTTACACTATCATATATTAAGTGAGTAATAGAACTAAGCCTAAAAAATGCATATACAGTGGACTGTTATGTTACACCATAGTTATGTTCCTGAAAATGCCATGTTAGATAAAATCTGTGTTACATAAACTGAAGAACTTATGGGGAAAATAGGGTTATGTTCCTGGTAGCCCCAAAAAAGGAAAAAAAAATTTTTTTTTTAGACATCCAGATCTTACAAAAATAAAAGTGAATATGTAATTATTGTTCATTGTCGTGAAGTATTATGTTGTTTTTGCTGCTTAAGACTACAGATATAGTAGAAATGATAGTATTCCTTATTTTAAATTGTGGGTGCTGGTGTTTGTCGATGATTGTGAAGTCGATGATTGTCGATGATTGTGAAGTAAGTCATTCAGTGAAATGACATCCTGGGATATTCATTACACAAACTCATATATTTACCTCATTTTTTTAAACTCTGCAAACATGCTTCATTAAGGCCATAATATCTCTATTTCTTTTGTAACTCCAAGACTTGAACTTACCATGGCCTGGTGGCCATGGTGCCCTGTGGCTTGGTGGCTAAAGCTCTCACTTCACACGACAAGGGTTCAGGTTGGATTCCTGGCAAGGGTAAAAACATTGGGAGTCTATGTTCCCCATCGGTAAAATGGATACCTGGATGTTAGTCGACTGGTGTGGGTCGCATCCTGGGACAAAACTGACCTAATTTGCCCGAAATGCTCTGCACACCTGTATACCTTGTACATGTACTTGTAGAAATAAAGATATTATTATTATTCTTATTACCTTTTCTTGCCACTTTCAGCAAAACTTGTATACCTACTAGGTGCCATGATTGCTTGGCAGATACAAGATATGGCAATTAAAATATAAAAACACAATTCACAAGCACAGCTAGCTCCCAGGAGAGAATTGCACTAGACACACATGCACGAAGGCTGGGATGGGGGTGTCGGGGATGGCAAGGGATGGCGGTAGGTTTCCCCAACTGACGCAGTGGTTTGACCCACAGCCAGGCAGCAGCCTGAGCTGGGGAAATTTTTTCCCCACTTACAATGGGAACTGTGTTAAGTTAATTTTATGAAGTGTTGTATAAAATTATGCCACAATTTTTCAATAGTGTAATAACCAAAATGTGGCAAATAAATCCATGTAATATAATGGTCTACTGTATAGTACACACATTACTTACCTTAAAATATTTTTGTCCTTAGCATATAGTGAGTGGTGAATATATTTATTGTAGGAAGTTTGAAGAATGGGTTTAATTGAAAACTGCTGCATTAGCCAAGCACTGTAAAGCAAAGCACTGTGAAGTGGGGCCTGACTGTACATCCATAATTTTTACCCATGGATCTTATAAAAAAAAAAGTGTACTTTATATCCTTTCCCAAAATTTGCTATTTAATAGAATTATCTCACAAAACACACAGAAGGATGTGTCCCTCTTTTTATGCAGCAGATGTGTTTCAGACCTATGGCAGTGATACTAAGCTCAATCAGCCCACAGTGTTTAATTCCACATAAAAGGAGTCTTTAGTACATTTTGCAAGCTCCATATTGCATACAGCATTAGAAATGGAACATCACATAATAGCAGATTTGCTTAAAGTAAACCAGCATAAAGCGAGGGAAACTTGTATACATAAAAATCTAAAATGTAATTATTGCTATATTATTGTTAATTCTATTTTGGTTTGTTGAATAGAGGAAAAAATTCATGTTATTATTAAACATATTTTAATTGCTCATTAAATTAGCAAAAACATATTTTTTTCACTGATATACAGTACAGTGGACCCCCGACATTTGATGGCATCGACATTCGATGCATTTTAACGCAAAATTTTCGCCTCGACATTCGATCGAAAACCCGCTATTCGATACGATTTGTACGAGACATGTCCACGTGTGACCTGAACTGCCCCGTGTGTGCCAGTGTTTACAAGCCAGCCAGTGTGCGCGCATCTAAGGATACATTTGGTACATTCCATATTATCACTGTTTTTGGTGCTTGTTTCTGCAAAATAAGTAACCATGGGCCCCAAGAAAGCTTCTAGTGTCAACCCTTCGAGAAAAAAGACTTAATACCTCAAGTCCTAATGGAAGGGGATTCCCCTTCTAAACATTAACACCATCCACACTCTCCCCTCCTCCCATCCCATCAATCATCACCAGATCTTCATTAAAGGTAAATGTCAATTATTCTATTATTATTAATCTATTGTTATTGTTGTTATTGTAATTATTCTATTGCATTAAACTTAATATTTCATGTGGTAAAATTTTTTTTTTCATACTTTTGGGTGTCTTGCACGGATTGATTTGATTTCCATTATTTCTTATGGGGAAAATTAATTCGACTTTCGATATTTTCGACATTCGATGAGCTCTCAGGAAAGGATTAATATCGAATGTCGGGGGTCCACTGTATAGGTATTTTATTTATATTTAATAAAAGGTCCTCTTTTAAAAGAAAAATCTTCACCTTCAAATACACTGTATAACTATATTTTCACTGTTCACAACCTCTTCCTCATTCTCATGCATTTACAGTAAGTTCTCACTTAACGTCGTTGATATTTTCTTGGAAACAGCAACTTTAACTCTTTAACTGTCCAAACGTCGATCTACATTTTTACTGCTGGCACTCCAAACATAACTCAACATTTTATTTTTCCTGCCTTCAAATTTGGCTCGATAGGCCTGAGAGGCTTAGACATGAGAAAAATGGGTCTATGCACTCAGTGTGCTCTGTATTAAAAAATCTGGAGCCCCGCAGTACCTTGTGGGGCACCAGTTAGTTTCAGCACCAGCTTGGGTAGCATCATGGCAGACCACCAGGATTCAGTCATGCCTTGTTGTATCAACACACTCTTATTAAAGGAAATGATATAGAACCCATGTTTAGTGGATTTGAGACAGATGTGGCCACAAATGATCGAGGAGATAGTGTTAGTATCGATGATAACGCAGATGACCCTCAGCCCATCACATCTGGGGTGGCCAGCATGGCCAATGTGGCCACACCAGACCCTCATGCCAGCACCTCTGGGGTGGCTAGTGTGGCCACACCAGACCCACAGCCAAGCACCTCTGGGGTGACCAGCGTTACCACTTGGAGGCTACAGCGCAAGCAGAAATTAACATTTTACCACAGTTTCGGTGATGATGATAGTGAAAGTGATAGCAGTGACAATGAGATTGATTTTATGCCCTTAGAGGACTCTACCAGTGACAGAGATATGCATTATTTCTCAGTAAAGTGTACCTTTAGGTGTCCTTGCCTACACTCAGGCAGTGTGTCATATGCAATCCCCAAGAGTCGTGAGAGGTCACGATCGAAAACCCTGGCCACTGATAGTGATACTGGTCATGAAGGGGAATAATGCTGGGATGGAGGAGGAGGATGGTGGTGGCATGGTGCCTGGGCCACATGGCATGCTGGTCAGCCAGACAAAGGACCACCTGGCACTCACTCCACCATGGCTACCTCCACTCCTGTCCCTCCACCATGCCTCATGCCACAGGTCCACAATGCGCCATCAGACCTTGAATGGTATTGGAAAGAATGTACAACATTTGTGCCACATCCTTTCAATCTTGATGCTAGTGGAAGTGGCATCCTCTCAGAATGTCTTATCATGAATGAGTCCACAGAGTTAGAGTATTTTCAACTATACTTTGATGAGCCTATCATGAACCTGATTGTTACCCAAACAAACAATTAATGCCTCTATATATTGGACAACACAGAAGTTACAGAATCGTCATGGCTGTGCAGATGGAAAGATACAATTGTGAGTGAAATCTTATTTCTAGGCACTGTATAGCACAGTACTGGTCCACAGACTACTTCCTCAGTACTCCAGTCTTCTGTGACCTCCCCTGCAACACATTCACACTATTGCTACGAATACTGCACTTCTCAGACAGGAATAGGCCCAACAGAAACGACCTACTACACAAAATCAGGGAAGTGCTTATATATCTGAAACAAAAATTCATTGCCTACTTTTATCCCTTCAAGAACATTGTTGTTGATGAGTCCTTGATTCTGTTCATGGGACAATTGTCGTTCAAATAATTTATACCAAGCAAACATAATTGCTTTGGAATAAAACTTTTTGTTATGTGTGATTATGAGACTGGCATGATGTTGGATGTCACTGTCTACACTGGGAGAAACACATTTGATGATACCAAGTGGATGTTGGGCATTTCCAGTAATGTTGTTTGCAAGATGATGGAACCATATCTTTGCAAGGGTCATGCATCATTCAGAGACAATTGGTATACAAGCCCTGTGCTCGCTAATTTCCTCCCTGTGAACAATACTGATATATGTGGAACAGTGAGAAGAAATAGAAGGCATATACTAAGGTTCACTGGAAGCAGTGGCGATGGTGCAGTGCAGGCGTTTCAAGCCAGTGATACCATGGCACTGATGTAGCATGACAAATGGGACATGATGTTACTGTCAACCATCCACAGAAATGAGATGGTACAAACAAAGTGAATGGGAACACCAAAGAACTCATTGTAAAGCCAGCTGCTGTCATTGACTTTATGAACAACATGTGACTAGTCTACAAGTGTGACATGCAAATAGAGTTCGCTGATTGCGTGTGTAGGAGTCGCAGTTGGTACATGAAAGTATTTTTCCACCTTGTGACATTGCAGTGCTCAATGCTTTCAATATGGACCAGATAAATACCCAGAAACAACTTCAATATGCAGAATTCATCCTCAGTATACAAAAGTATAATGACACACCTGTACCTGCCCCTCAACAGTGACCTGTCCCTCGACCACAACCAGAGGGGGAAGTACCAGAGCGAATACTCACTAACTGTCATTTCCTGACACAGTACCATCTACCCAAATATGGCGGACGTACAGTGGACCCTCACCTAACGATATTAATTGGTACCCGAGAACAAATATCGTTAGGCGAGTTTTTTAGCGTTAGCCGAGGCAAAAGTTAGCGTTAAAATGTATCGTTAGGTGAATTTAACGTCATGCGATGCGTTTGTTAGGCGAGGGTCCACTGTACATCAGTTTGCGTGTGGCCAGCAGTAACAGCCTGGTTGATCAGACCCTGATCTACCATGAGGCCTGGTCTCAGACCTGGCTGTGGGGGTGTTGACCCCCAAAACCCTCTCCAGGTATGCTCCAGGTCCAGGTATACCCAGAAAAGGAAGTATTCTCAGAAAAAGTGTATTTTGTATTCTCACACCACAAGGCAACCCCAACAGCAGAAGGACACACTTCATGTGTCAGCAGTGTAGGGAGGCACTGTGTATGACTCCATGCTTCATGGAGTACAGTATCATACAATCCAGTACTTCTAAAAACATTACTGGGACCTGTTAATAACTTATATATATTTGTAGACAATAATGTATGACATATTCTCTTATTCTATTCACATTATTGTTATTTCTTTAACAGTTTGCCCATTTATTACCAAGGCAGGTTACTGTTATCATTTAACATTACATGTTATTAGTATTTCATATTCTTAGCATATTTTTTTTTTTTTTTTTAACAAGTCGGCAGTCTCCCACCGAGGCAGGGTGACCCAAAAAGAAAGAAAATCCCCAAAAAGAAAATACTTTCATCATCATTCAACACTTTCACCTCATTCACACATAATCACTGTTTTTGCAGAGGTGCTCAGAACGCAACAGTTTAGAAGCATATACGTATAAAGATACACAACATATCTCTCCAAACTGCTAATATCCCAAAACCCCTTTTGATATACTGCTACAGGACCAAGGTGAGTCGTGACCGCCACATGCAAGAAGGACACATGTTCACTTGTTATATCTGTGGCTGGAAAGGAAGAAGCAAGACCAAGTATGAGGTTCACATATCAACAGTTCATTGTAATCAGCAGGCTCGCTGTTTGGCATGCAGGTAATGGCAAGTTTATTTCTGTTTCTCGTTTAGTGGATTGTAAATGGCTTTACACAAAGCACTCAGATATATTAACAAACTGGACCCTTCAAAGGAGGTGCCTTGATTAGTAAGTTTATTTAGGCACAGGTATACATAAGTACAATTATCATACATAGTGTAAATTACCTACGAAAACCCCCAAAAAGTCACACAAAGTGACTTATTTTCATTGGAGTCATTGATGATGATGAAGGACTTTAATCCATGGAATATGAGCTGCCTTCCCATTGGATCAAACCTGATTACCTCCCATTTCATGAGCTCTGTATGACCCATACAAGTTTAGCTCTTCATTACAAATGTAATAATATAAATTACCTGGCACTTGTATTGCACAAAAAATATATTACATTATACCAAGACCTAAGTTTGGAAATCATAGATTCATGTAGTATATGGATGCACCTGAAGTGTTTATAATAAAGGTCAGTGTGATATGTGATATTGGTAAAAGAGTAGCAAGTGAGAAAATGGTAAATATACATATTACTGTTTACTGTGTGTATTGTTGGCAGTGACTTCAGTAGCCTTAGGCTCTGAGTGTGTATGTGGGGCAGGGTACAGGAAAGCCTTGGCTTATGAAAAATCACCTTAGTTTGCTTGAAAAGTTTTCCAGGGGGATTTTATACTGTGGTTCTGTCTTATTGTCAATAATTTTGGTGGATAGAGTTCCATAGGTTTATAATTTGAGGCAATATACTTCCATAACACATAGTATTGTCCACTATATTGAATATATGAGCTGCTTTTTAATGTGCATTCTGTTTTTGCTTATCTTTCACCACAGGAAAGATTTTGCAAGCTATGAAGCATATAAGCAACACATGAAATCTGCACACACTGAACATATGTCTGTTACTGTGAAGACAGAGACTGAATGTGAACCCAGACATGAAGAAACAGAGAGAGAGCAAGAACATCAAGAAGAGGCAAGATATAAAGGGGATGAAGATGATCCTGATGATCCAGATTTCAAGTAAGGCATTTGAGATTTTCTGAATACACTGGCTGTCTCCCACAGGATTACTCCACCCCACCCCCCAAAAAAAAAAAAAAAAAAAAAATATTCATTCAATCATTTTCTTGCCAGAAGTATGCAGACATCACAGTTCAGCTGACACTGAGCTGCAACATCCTCACCCTTCCTTTAGAGTGCCAACACTGTACTTGCCAACTCCAAAATTCAAGTCTGGTTAATGGATTTTCCTGACTTCCATTATAAATATTACCTTGCTCACACTCCAACAGCAAGTGATACTTCTGTAATGTATGGTCACCATATCTGGTTTTGCCCTTGATGCACCAAAGAAGTAAAATTTAGCATGCAGTAGGCCTCAGTATGTAAGGATTTCAACTTCTTAAAAGGTATTATTCATTTAATAGGTTGACTGGACTGTCTATTTTTTGCTTAAAAATTTGGTCTTAAAACCCAAACCTACACTCAGGTAGTACAGTGGTACCTTGGGATATGAACAGCTCAAAACTCGAACAGTTATGTAAGTGTATTTATGTAAGTGCTTTTGTAAGTGTATTTTTGGGGGTCTGAAACGGATTAATCTAATTCACATTATTCCTTATGGGAACAAATTTGTTTGGTATCTGCACTTGAACAGCCTTCTGGAACGAATGAAGTTCGTATCCCGAGGTACCACTGTACTATACACATCTCGTAACTGTACTTCAAGTTCAGATTTATTTTGGTATGTATAATTTCAGAGACTCAAAAGCTGTGCTAGGGAAAGATGATGGCTCTCATGGTTACAGAGGAAATAGATGTACCTACTGTGGAAAAATATTCCTTCGTCGCAGTCGTTTTCTCAGGCATCTAAATTACCATATTGGTAACAAACCATTCATGGTGAGTATTTTTACTTTTTAGTGTAAACATAATTAATATACCAGTTAGCCGGACTTGCGTCCTGGAAATGGGAAGTACAGTGCCCGCACTTTCAACGAGGGGTTTGGGATATTGACAGTTTGGAGGGACTTCTAAACTGTCGTATCTGAGCGCCTCTGCAAAGACAGCGATTATGTCAAGTGAGGTGAAAGTGTTGAATGATGATGAAAGTATTTTCTTTTTGGGGATTTTCTTTCTTTTTGGGTCACCCTGCCTTGGTGGGAGAGGGGCCGATTTGTTGAAAAAAAAATAATATATTATGTACTGCATATTACATTTTTCTATTTTTTTTTTCATTTTGATATTGTTAGCCACAAGTGTTTAGCAATATACATATGTTTTAGTCAGGGGAGTGTACTGTCCTAACATTATCAGTACTGTATTAGTCATGGATGTACTGTTCCCAAGAATATAGAGTATGCATTAGTCATGAGTGTATACCTTGTACTAAAATAATATTCTTAATTCTTGCCCGGTTGGGGTTTTAAGCAGAAGTGGGAAAATGAAGCCCTGTCTTGCATACATAAAGTCCAAATTTAGTGACGACACCAACAGTGACCATTTAAAGACAATACAGTACGCATCAAATTTT
>NC_069487.1:4647126-4822126 GCF_026875155.1 Cherax quadricarinatus
TTGAAATATCATTAAGTCGAGGAGCACCTGTACTTCCTTTCCATGATAGGGTGTATTTTACCATCTAGTTTGTCTTAGCAGAATGCATCATTAAGTAGCATTTTAGGCAATGCATGTGAATATATGAATGAAATGTGTTTTATTTTTCAGGCAGTGGCAATGTTTGTAAAGTGTGTGAGAAGGACTGCAAAACACCATATTACCTTCAGTTACACATGAGCACCAAACATGAAGCAGCGAAGTTTGTCTGTCTTCAGTGTAACCGATCCTTCAAGTGGAAGCAGAGTTATCGCAAACACAAAGCTGTCCATCATGAGGACACTTGTATGTATTACTTTATATTATAGTATTGTTATAATGTACCTAAAATGTGTTTTTCATTGCAGGAGTGAACTCAAATTCTTAGATTTAAAAAAAAAATGCCTGAAAGTACTAAAAAGAAATTACTGCATTCTAATTTTTTCTTTTGAATTGATCTTCATTTTCTCACATATAAATAGTGGTTTGACAGATTTTATACAAAATTTCATGTGTTGAGTTTGTCCTTACTATCAGAAATACCTCATATATGCCCAGTAACTTTCTTGCTCTTGTAATTTTTTCTAGTTTCCTTTGCTACTTCCTCCAATTCACTGCCTTTACTCGATGTTTTTTCTCCATTCGTACTCCTTTTTTTTCTTTGATATATTCTTTTTTCTTTTTTCTTGTGCATTATTATTTCTTTACAACATTCCTTTCAGTGTGTGTAGCAGGTAATTATGAAGTATGGTAAGAATATGGAATAATTTAATGGATTAATTATTTGTTTTTTTAATCACGGTGCAAAGTTTATGGGACTAAATTGTAGATTTTCAGCAGTTAAAAAACCACACATTAATTTTGTTATTTTTCATTTCTGTAAGATGACTCCTGCAAAAATTAGATCTTGTTTTAATATTTACCTGGAGTTTACCTGGAGAGAGTTTCGGGGGTCAACGCCCCCGCGGCCCGGTCTAAGACCATGCAGAATGCTTTGGTATTTTGACTTATTTACCCTCTTAAATGTACTGTCCCAGTACTGTACATGTTTTTTGAAAAGCATAAATTCCTTCGACCAGTATTTCTCAGACAGTGGGCACAGCCCTCACTGGAGTCATGAGTAGGGTAAATCTTCAGTGGCTAGAGAGTCATTGTTGTTGGGTTATTTGTTAGGCAAAAATTGTGACAGGTCTTTTTTGTAATATTACCTGTTCAGTGGAGATAGCCCTATGGCAGGAATGCAGCAAGATGGTTTTTGGGACATGAAGATGAGTCTGTCAGTCATTGGCTCTGTGGCAGGCCACAACAGTTGCAACCCCTGCCTTACCATTGATGGACTTAATGGTTCCAGTGTTATGGGATCATCATAAAGTTGACAAACACCGCTTTAGACAATACATCCCGTTTCTCATAATTAATCAAGTACTGCATTTTTTATCATCATTATTCTGCAACTTCAAAGTTTTCCTCCCAAATTTGGTGCATATATTCCTGAAGCCAGATTTCAGGGTTCACATCTTGAGAACCTCTTATGAGGGAAAATACAGTAGGACTTCTCATAGCCCATGCCTATGTAGTGCATGTTTAATAGACTGTTATTCGTGTTTATATCCCAAAAAAAATTATAGTGTGCAGTCTTTTCATATGCTAAGTCGCTGTAAAGCTGGAATTTTTTAAAACTGTGCTGGTTTTCATGTGAAAAATTCCCCTTTGCACCTTAGATGTCTCCATCATTTTAGGGAGGCCTAGCTTCACGCCTGTCCTTCCTTCTCTCTGTTTACACTGACCCACACAGTCAGTTTATGGATGTGTCTTGTACCATTCTCTTGTATGTTTATCACTCCGTATTTTAAATATTTTCTTCGCCCTGAACTCATTTCTGAATATTAAAAATGGCATTGAAAGGGGTACCAGTGATGCTGAGGGTGTTCATGTCATGGAGGTAGCCCATGCTCTTGGTGTTTAGAGAATCTAAAATTCATACAATTCAAGACAGTGAGATGAAAATAAGAGCATATGCTTTGAGTGACCCTGCTTCTAACATGCTAAAAAGAATGTTGATTGAAAAATTAGTGAATGATGCAATCAAGCAGAGAACAGAAAAGGTATCCCACTTAGTGCCCTTATGAAATGGGAGAAAGTCTTAATATACTATAATGTAGTGTGCGAGCAGGAAGGAAGGACCTTAAAAGAGTTGTGTTAATTACAGTTTTAAAATGCTGGGAAAAACACAGCAGTGAAGAATGACAGAATTTCTGAGAACTCCAATAAATAATAACTCTGCATTGACCTCATCCTATGACCCACAGCCATGCACTTCATCACACATCCCACAGCCATCCATCTTGTCCCCCCTACCCACAGTTATTTACTTTGTCCCACCACCCACAGCCTTCCACCTATTCCCATGTCCCACCATGCACAGCCATCCACCTCAGCCCAGTAGGGCCACAGGTCATTATGCATCAGAAACCATAATTTAAGGTGATCTTTAAGTAAGCTTATGTAATCTATGAAGATTAGAAAATTGTGCCCATTTTCTCTGGAAGTATATGATTCCTATTTTGTGTGGGAGGGTCTAAACTGTGTTAACCACTAAGCTTCTGGGGAAGGGAATCTTAGGTATACTAGGAGTATACTCTGTGGCCCGGTCTGAGATCAGGCCTCATGGTGGATCAGGGTCTGATCAACCAGGCTATTACTTCTGGCTGCACATAAACCGACATAGATGGTGGTCTTAGCTGGTGATAGTACTGCTAGGTTGTGATAGGGGGATGGGGCTGGTAGGTGGTAGTGGTAGTAGTGGCAGCTGCAATACATAATACTGGCCATAGGCAATGGTGGAAGGTAGTGATAGATAGTGTTAGATGGTGATAGAGGATGGAGGATAGGGCTGGAAGGTAGTGGTAGTGGTGGTGGTAGCATCTACAAGATGTAATACTGGTCATTGGTGATGAGTTAAGGTGGTGATAATGGTGATAGATGGTGTTAAGTAGTGATAGTCCTGGTAGGTGATGGTGCTAGTAGGTGGAGGTGATAGTGGTAGCAGCTATAGTATGTAATACTGGCTATAGGTGATGGCAGATGATGGTGTTAGTGGTACGCAAAGTGATAGATAGGGGTGATGATAGTGATTTTTTTCAACAAGTCAGCTGTCTCCCACTGAGGCAGGATGACCCAAAAAAAAGAAACACTTTTACCATTATCCACACATAATCATTGTCTTTGCAGAGGTGCTCAGATATGACAGTTCAGATGTCACTCCAAACAGCAATATCCCAAACCCCGCCTTTAAAGTGCAGGCATTGTACATTCCACCTACAGGACTCAAATCCAGCTGACCAGTTTCCCCGAATCCCTTAACAAAATATTACCCTGCACACTCAACAACTCATCAAGTCCCAGAAACCATTTGTCTCCATTCACTCCTATCTGACACTCTCACACATGCCTGCACTATGGTGTTGAAATTTATAAGAAACTTTTTCTTTTTGCAAGAGGGCTCAGTTGTTTTAATACAGAAAAACCAATCTTATTGTATAAGACAGGGAGAATGTAAATAATTATCTTATAGCATTTTATTTTTATGTTTTAATAGATGATAAATATTTCCCTAGCAGTATTTAATTTTTTTTTTTTTTTAACAAGTCAGCCGTCTCCCACCGAGGCAGGGTGACCCAAAAAGAAAGAAAATCCCCAAAAAGAAAATACTTTCATCATCATTCAACACTTTCACCTCACTCACACATAATCACTGTTTTTGCAGAGGTGCTCAGAACACAACAGTTTAGAAGCATATATGTATAAAGATACACAACATATCCCTCCAAACTGCCAATATCCTGAACCCCTCCTTTAGAGTGTAGGCATTGTACTTCCCATTTCCATTTAAAAATATTTATGATAAATATGCTAACTGCACTAGATCTTTCAATCTGAATTAGAATCAGTTAGTTGAGTATTTACCATAAATAAACTATGCATATATGTATTTTTTTTTTTTTTTTTTTTTTTTCAACAAGTCGGCCGTCTCCCACCGAGGCAGGGTGACCCAAAAAAGAAAGAAAATCCCCAAAAAGAAAATACTTTCATCATCATTCAACACTTTCACCACACTCGCACATTATCACTGTTTTTGCAGAGGTGCTCAGAATACAACAGTCTAGAAGCATAAACATATAAAGATACACAACATATCCTCCAAACTGCCAATATCCCAAACCCCTCCTTTAAAGTGCAGGCATTGTACTTCCCATTTCCAGACTCAAGTCCGACTATATGAAAATAACCGGTTTCCCTGAATCCCTCACTAAATATTACCTGCTCACACTCCAACAGATCGTCAGGTCCCAAGTACCATTCGTCTCCATTCACTCCTATCTAACACGCTCATCGCACGCTTGCTGGAAGTCCAAGCCCCTTACCCACAAAACCTCCTTTACCCCCTCTCTCCAACCCTTTCGAGGACGACCCCTACCCGCCTTCCTTCCCCTATAGATTTATATGCTTTCCATGTCATTCTACTGTGATCCATTCTCTCTAAATGACCAAACCACCTCAACAACCCCTCTTCTGCCCTCTGACTAATACTTTTATTAACTCCACACCTTCTCCTAATTTCCACACTCCGAATTTTCTGCATAATATTTACACCACACATTGCCCTTAAACAGGACATCTCCGCTGCCTCCAACCGTCTCCTCGCTGCTGCATTTACCACCCAAGCTTCACACCCATATAAGAGTGTTGGTACTACTATACTTTCATACATTCCCTTCTTTGCCTCCATAGATAACGTTTTTTGACTCCACATATACCTCAACGCACCACTCACCTTTTTTCCCTCATCAATTCTATGATTAACCTCATCCTTCATAAATCCATCCGCCGACACGTCAACTCCCAAGTATCTGAAAACATTCACTTCTTCCATACTCCTCCTCCCCAATTTGATATCCAATTTTTCTTTATCTAAATCATTTGACACCCTCATCACCTTACTCTTTTCTATGTTCACTTTCAACTTTCTACCTTTACACACATTCCCAAACTCATCCACTAACCTTTGCAATTTTTCTTTAGAATCTCTCCATAAGCACAGTATCATCAGCAAAAAGTAACTGTGTCAATTCCCATTTTGAATTTGATTCCCCATAATTTAATCCCACCCCTCTCCCAAACACCCTAGCATTTACTTCTTTACAACCCCATCTATAAATATATTAAACAACCATGGTGACATTACACATCCCTGTCTAAGACCTACTTTTACGGGAAGTAGTCTCCCTCTCTTCTACACACCCTAACCTGAGCCTCACTATCCTCATAAAAACTCTTTACAGCATTTAATAACTTACCACCTATTCCATATACTTGCAACATCTGCCACATTGCTCCTCTATCCACTCTATCATATGCCTTTTCTAAATCCATAAATGCAATAAAAACTTCCCTGTCTTTATCTAAATACTGTTCACATATATGCTTCAATGTAAACACCTGATCTACACATCCCCTACCCACTCTAAAACCTCCTTGCTCATCCGCAATCCTACATTCTGTCTTACCTCTAATTCTTTCAATTATAACCCTACCGTACACTTTTCCTGGTATACTCAGTAAGCTTATTCCTCTATAATTTTTACAGTCTCTTTTGTCCCCTTTCCCTTTATATAAAGGGACTATACATGCTCTCTGCCAATCCCTAGGTACCTTCCCCTCTTTCATACATTTATTAAACAAAAGTACCAACCACTCCAACACTATATCCCCCCCTGCTTTTAACATTTCTGTCATGATCCCATCAGTTCCAGCTGCTTTACCCCCTTTCATTTTACGTAATGCCTCACGTACCTCCCCCACACTTACATTCTGCTCTTCTTCACTCCTAAAAGATGGTATACCTCCCTGACCAGTGCATGAAATTACTGCCTCTGTTTCTTCCTTAACATTTAAAAGTTCCTCAAAATATTCTCGCCATCTACCCAATACCTCCATCTCCCCATCTACAATATGAAACAATATGAAACCTGATAATTTAACTTTTTCTGAACACTTTTATGTTTCATAGATTAAAGTTTTTTAAGATAAGATTTCTCATGCAGATATGAAATTCAAGTGTCCGATGTGTCCTCGACATTTCTTGACACCTTCAGAACTAAAGCTCCACCAAGTGGTTCACACTAATGAAAGGAAGTACTTGTGCGACGTATGTGGTAAGTTGCAGGCCTTTACATGTAGTGTATCAGCTGACTGGTTTGTCTCAGTCATCCACAGTATTCAGTAGTACATTTATAGAGATGTAGAGTGCTTAATAGTACAGTATTGTATATAATACTGTCCTTTGGGTACTTTGGAGGCAGAGGGGATAGGGAAGTGGTAGAGCACCAGGCAGTGCTGACTCTGTTAATGCCAATCCTTCATGGTTCTCCATGGGGAAGTGGAAAAGAATCCTTCCTCTGTAAACCAAGTGTGTTGTAAGAGGTGACTAAAATACCGGGAGCAAGGGGCTAGTAACCCCTTCTCCTGTACAACCTCCTAAATGTAAGAAAGAAAAACTTCATTTTTCTTTTAAGGTCACCTTGCCTCGGTGGGAGATAACCACTGTGGTAAAAATATTTTCAGTCAAATACCATAAGTTCTCTTGTGCAGTTTTTTGCAACATTAAGTGACAATCAGCACAATAACTCAGATTCTAGTTGGAATAACTATTCCAAGTATATATACTATGTATATTGTAGCAACAGTATTCATGTGGAGAAACCAAGAAGCAGTAAAGGGTAATTACCAATAGAGATGGGGTAAATAATTTGACTGTAGTTCCTAGGTACACAGTTCCTGCTTTTGCCTAATTTTGAATTTAGTGAGATTTTTGCAATTTTTCAGTTTGGCTGGTAAGTTATTCCACATCTTTGGTCCTTAAAATTGTTAAGAATTTTGGTAGATGTTCAAATATGAGGGATATTAGAGAGGTATAGCATTTTTTCTGGTGTGGTTCCAGTGTTTTCTGTTACAGTTTTCTAGGAATTCTTTGAGTTCAGCATCAGCATTACAGTGTAATCTTTTGAACATGTGGATTGAACAGCAGTATCAGTTGCACTGATATTTAGTAGGTTAAGGGATTTGAATAAGGCATAGTGCTATTTATTTGTAGAGTTTGTGATTATTGTGAGAGCTGCCTTCTGTTGAGTTATAATGATTTGAGGTGTATAGTAAGAGTGGGTCCCCAGGCAGAGATTCCATAAGTGAGTTATGATAGATGAGAGAAAATTAGTGTTAGAAGTGTGGTTTATGGAACAGAATAGTAAATTTAGAAGAGTATCCCTACTATCTTAGAGACTTTCATTGATATGTGTTGGATATGGGTATTAAATTTAAGTTTGTTGTCTACTGTAAGACCTAGGAATCTTCCCTCTTCTTATTGTGCTATTTGAGTACCATTGATTCTGATATCTAAATGTAGACATGGTTTATTATCAAAAGATAAATATAGAGTGTCTCAAATATAGGTTGTTGGTAACCATCTATGTATGAACCTTTTTAAGCTCATTATTAACACTTTGAGGGTCCGTCCCATAGTTCTGCAGCTTTGAAGCCAGGGTCTAAGCTGTAGAACTACACCATAATTCTAGAGGCTTCAAATTTAGCATGAGAAGGCTGGTAGGCTTACATCTGTGTGGTCAGTGTGCACAGTAAATAAAAAATCGGGGCACCAGCATTGCATTGTGGGAATGCCATTTCAGTACGCTTTGTTCATCATGCCTCGTGGCAAGGAAGCTCTCACTCCCCGGTGAATTGGGATTCTCCTCTTCCCAAATGATAGTTCTAACACTGATGGAAGTGGATCTGAAGAGGAATTTTATGGTTTTGAACAATTTGTGAATGAAAGCAATGCTCAAGATATCGAAAATAGTGCCGAAAATCCTGATGACCCTCAACCTTCCACCTCTGGTGCCAGTGCATCTCACTCACATTCAGTTGCACTTCGTCACAAGAGGGAACTAATATTTTCGCGCGGCCAGGTGTCAGATCTGAGTAATAGTGATGATAGTGATGTGGACTTTGATTTTATTGCTCTGGATGACCATTCGAGTAGCGACAGTGAGGAATCATATTCACCAGTGATACATCTGACTTTTTTGGGTTATCCTAGGTTCTCTACACATATGCTGCTATATGAAACTGTATTTGTATATACCTGAATAAACATACTTGCAAATCCACATGCGCTCGGGTAATGTACCACATGCAATTCCAAGGGGACAGAGTACATCCCGTGGCCCTACACCTGGAATAGACAGTGAAAGTAACATTGATGTGGCTACAATTGGGATGGATGGACCACATGTGTCAGGTGGTGGTGGTGCCACGGGCATGCGGCACCAGCCCAGGCTGGGACCCAAGCCGCTGACTCAGCAGGTCCAGGACAAAGTGCATCATCATTCAGCCCCACACCACAACCTGCACAACCACAACTACAACCACAACCAGCTTATGATATCTAGTATCCACCACAAACTGCATCTGGGATTGGCAGCAAAATCCAAATTTTGTTCCCACTCCCCATCAGTTTGATGACACTCAAAGTGGATTCCAGCCATCTTGTTCCCTTGGAAACACTGCAGGTGAACTGCAGTTCTTTGAACTATTCTTTGACCAGCCCTCGATGGAAAATATCGTAAGGGAAAGTAACAAGTATTTTGATTACACCATGGCAAAAACAATGATATGACCACAGTCAAGACTACACCGGTGGAAGGAGATAACTGTGGCTGAGATGTATTTATTTTTTGCAACAATAATGCTTATGCCTCATGTTTATAAGCATAATATAAAATCATACTGGTCCACAGATAAGTAAGACACTGCTGTGCATGACACCTTGTTTCAAAGACTTTCACAGACTGCAGCAGTTCTAGGAACATGTCCAGTGACTGTACATATGTAAATATATAATAGAACATTACTAATATACTGTACATCATTTTTGCATGTTTTTTGTTGTAAACAAGTTTTGTAAACAATGAAATGATGAAAATATTAGTGCAGTTATTGAGATGAATACAACGTGTGTACATATATACATTATGCATTATATTGGTCTCACAGGCCACAAATGTTACTGGAAAAAAATTAGAAATGAAAAGAAAAAAGTAACAAAAAATAAATAAAAAATGAGGCTTCATGGAAGTTGCTGATGTTGCCGCCACCCATTCATTGAAGGTCAACTTCACACTTCTGTATCTTGGAAAGTACTGATTGGATTTTTTTTTTGTTTGTTTTATTACCTATAGAAAAATATTGTCTTTAATTCTGTAAGAATTTTTTTTTTTTTTTTTAAATTCTTGGACCTTGGCTGTCACTCTGAGATTTGGCCTCTGGACCTTCAAAGGGTTAACTATGATGTTTATTGACAAGAGGTCTGGACCTGGAGTGAATATATTGTGCTTGGTCAGGTAGGTGTACAGTTGCTTGTGTATTAAATCCTCAATTATTATTGATTTTTGACAGTACTGGAAGATTATCAACATCAGTTGAATGACCAACTTTGTGGTGATTCTGCAAGTGTGATACATAGGAATAGGCAAAGTCAGACTCATCTACAAAGAAAAGAATGTACTTAGAGATCACTGTCTTGAATCAGTAGAAATTAATTTAAGCAATACAGTTTTAAAGAACACCTGGAACTTTAACATTTAAAAAGTTGTAACTAAACTGATCCTGGGTAACTAATACTTGGGTGACAGGTGAGAATGTATTCCATGCACAGTCTACATTACACTTGTCCTTCTCTGTTATATTCATCCATATTTTCTTTACTCTCTTGAAATGATAAAGTTTCTGGTGAGTAAAGTGTATCTTAATAAAAGTCTAAACATTGCACATGTATTTAATTTATACATTTTTTGATATTTATTATATTCTGTGTATGATACATACAGTTTATTTATTTGAATTTATTACTTTTGTATTGGATGACTGGCTAGATTATGAAGATTTTTTGTTCATTGATAATCATTTTCAATATGGCAGGAAATGCATTCAAGCATGAATACACTCGTGATAAACATATCAAGACAGTTCACCAGGAGGACAGAGAACACATGTGTCCACAGTGTGGTGCACTCTTCAAGGCCAAGGCATACCTGGACCAGCACCTGGCCCATGTGCACACCACCAAGGAGAGAGTCAAATGCATGTAAGTACTGTTGCCTTCTAGTCTTACCTTGTAGCCTTCACTCAGTGTTGTGTGTGAGTACAGTGGAACCTTGGTATTTGAACTTAATTTGTACCAGAAGGCTGTTCAGGTGTAGATCTGTTCAAGTACCAAACAAATTTTTCCCAACCAACTTTCTCTTTGGTCGGCTGTTATCACTAATCTTCTTAGGCTCCATGGTGATTTATTTATAGAAATAATATAAAAAACACCAAAAAATGTGAAGAAACACGAAATAGTTTACAGCGAAGTTCCGGCAGGTCATGTTTGTTTAGTCAAGTGCTAAGCAAATGGTCAACTACCGAGTGATTTTTTTTACCAAACAAAGCGTTTGAATTCTGAATTGTTCAAGTAGGGAGCTGTTCGAGTACCAAGGTTCCACTGTACTGTTGTTTTATATTACCTCCAAGCACTCACATAGTGTTGTATGTAAGTACTGATTTCTTCTTTGTTATCTTCAAGCACTCACATAATGTTGTGAGTACTGATGTCTTCTCTTATCTCCAAGCACTCACATAATGTTCTGAGTACTGATGTCTTCTGTTATCTCCAAGCACTCACATAGTGTTGCATGTGAGTACTGATGCCTTCTGGTATCTCCAAGCACTCACATAGTGTTGCATGTGAGTACTGATGTCTTCTGTTATCTCCAAGCACTCACATAGTGTTGCATGTGAGTACTGATGCCTTCTGTTATCTCCAAGCACTCACATAGTGTTGCATGTGAGTACTGATGTCTTCTGTTATCTCCAAGCACTCACATAGTGTTGCATTTGAGTACTGATGTCTTCTGTTATCTCCAAGCACTCACATAGTGTTGCATGTGAGTACTGATGTCTTCTGTTATCTCCAAGCACTCACATAGTGTTGTGAGTACTGATGTCTTCTGTGTTACCACCAAGCACTCACTGGGTGAAAGTTTTATGGCCATAACAAGAAAACTATATCAGTCTCGGGATGGCTTAGTATGTAAACTTTTTCCTGTCAAGATACCTTGATGGTAGTGAAGGGCTCTATCATACCCAGAGAATTAGAGATACCTTCCCCAGGTGCTTCATGACTCCTATGGCTTTAGTGTTTCCTACTGAATATATGCTTGCTTTCATTGTTACTTTCTTCTTTCCAATAGGCACTGTGGACATGACTTCAAGACGGAGTCCAATTTACGAAGTCACATCAAAGTTGTACACAAGCTCCGCAGTCCTAAATACACTTGCAAGACCTGCAGTAAAATGTTCTTGGCACCTAAAGATCTTGCCAGGCACTCAAAGGTAATTAATATTTATTGCTGACATAAAAATTAATATCAAAAATTAATATCAAATTGGGGAGGAGGATGATGTGAAAGTAAGTGATGTTTCAGATACTTGGGAGTTGAACGTGTCGGCGGATGGATTTATGAAGGATGAGGTTAATCATAGAATTGATGAGGGAAAAAAAGGTGAGTGGTGCGTTGAGGTATATGTGGAGTCAAAAAACGTTATCTATGGAGGCAAAGAAGGGAATGTATGAAAGTATAGTAGTACCAACACTCTTATATGGGTGTGAAGCTTGGGTGGTAAATGCAGCAGCGAGGAGACGGTTGGAGGCAGCGGAGATGTCCTGTTTAAGGGCAATGTGTGGTGTAAATATTATGCAGAAAATTCGGAGTGTGGAAATTAGGAGAAGGTGTGGAGTTAATAAAAGTATTAGTCAGAGGGCAGAAGAGGGTTGTTGAGGTGGTTTGGTCATTTAGAGAGAATGGATCACAGTAGAATGACATGGAAAGCATATAAATCTATAGGGGAAGGAAGGCGGGGTAGGGGTCGTCCTCGAAAGGGTTGGAGAGAGGGGGTAAAGGAGGTTTTGTGGGTAAGGGGCTTGGACTTCCAGCAAGCGTGCGTGAGCGTGTTAGATAGGAGTGAATGGAGACGAATGGTACTTGGGACCTGACGATCTGTTGGAGTGTGAGCAGGGTAATATTTAGTGAAGGGATTCAGGGAAACCGGTTATTTTCATATAGTCGGACTTGAGTCCTGGAAATGGGAAGTACAATGCCTGCACTTTAAAGGAGGGGTTTGGGATATTGGCAGTTTGGAGGGATATGTTGTGTATCTTTATATGTTTATGCTTCTAGACTGTTGTATTCTGAGCACCTCTGCAAAAACAGTGATAATGTGCGAGTGTGGTGAAAGTGTTGAATGATGATGAAAGTATTTTCTTTTTGGGGATTTTCTTTCTTTTTTGGGTCACCCTGCCTCGGTGGGAGACGGCCGACTTGTTGAAAAAAAAAAAAAAAAAAAAATAAAAATTAATAGTGTCACACTTGTAAGCTTCTCGGCAAACCCATGTTTTGAAAATAGACAAGAAGGATTAGCACTTTCCTGGGAATATAAAGTGTTGGGTAATACAAAGAGACTTATAGCAAACAAAGATTTATTTGTGTAATAAAGTCTGACTGCTGTAAGTGTCTGAATTTTGCCTTCCAGCCAATAATAATTAACTTATCGAGCTAGCTTTCCCTCATGGGAGATGTCTTGGTGTCAGTGAGATGCTCTTGATCTAAGGAATTGTACCTGTCTTTCCTTTATTTGGATAAAACCTAATTGCTTCCTATTTTCTAGGTACTGTATGACCTCTAAAGATTTAGTGCTTTGCCTTAAATCCAATATAATTATATTAAATTAATTTGTTATGCTGTTCAATGCCTTTACTTTATAAAGCAATTGGTAGTTTTTGATATTCCATAAAAGTTTTCATTTTCATTTTCACCCATCACCAGTTTTCAAATGGTATTTTAAAATGGTATTTCCTTCAAAGGATGTTCCATGATGATATTGAGGAGCTCTTGATGCAGGGATTTGAACTTGTCCTCTCCTTCCTTGAAATGAACGTGATTGCCTTCCATTTCCCCAGGCGCTGTATGACCTCTAAGGTTTAGCGATTCCCACCCCATTTTTTATTTTATTAACATAACGGCTGTTTTCCACCAAGCCAGGGTGGCCTGAAAAAGAAAAAAACTTTCATCATCATTCACTCCATCACTACCTTGCCAGAAGCTCCCTTACACTACCGTTATAAAACTGCAGCATTAACACCCCTCGTTCAGAGTGCAGGCACTGTACTTCCCATCTCCAGGACTCAGGTCCAGCCTGCTGGTTTCCCTGAATCTGTTCATAAATGTTACCTTGTTCACACTCAGTCCCATATATTTATAATTAAAATGGTATTTCACAAGATGAATTCATTGCCTTTAATTTTTATACTTTACAGGTTCATACAGGAGTCAAAGATTATTCGTGTCCCAAGTGTTGCCGCTGCTTCTCGCGGAAGGACAATATGGCAGCCCATCTGCGTACACACACCACAGATCAGCCTGTGACAACATTTAAGCACAAAACTGACTTGGCAACATCTGGTGTTTCCCAACAAACACCTCAAGGCATTTCCCATATACTTGGCCTTCCATCAGTTGTTTCTTCCTCAAGCAACATATCTCTGCCAAATATACCTGTTTCTTCTAAAAGCACAGTTCTTTCAAATATTCCTGTTTCCTCTACAGATATTGATATTTCTAACATAACTCCTTCCAGTAGTATTGTGATACCCAGCATGCCTGCCTTGGCAAACCCCATCACTAATGTATCTACAACCTCAAACATTACTACAATATCTGATTCTGCAATATCATCTAACAGTCTTGCATTGCCTAATATATCAATATCATCCACAAATGTTCTGTCTAATATTGTATCTTCTGCAGACAGTATTATTTTATCCAGTGTCCCAATCTCATCAACAGGCATGTCTAATGCATCCGTTGCCTCCACTGCTGTAGTTTTCTCGGGTATCCCAACACCCTGCAGCCTTGATTTCTCCAATACACATTCTTCTTCCAACAATATGGCTCTTTGCCATTCGCATACCAATTCCAGCAATGCCAGTATATCACTTGGAAATACATCGCCTTCTACTGAAACAGTTTTGTCTAGCTCTCCAACGTCTTCCAACAATGTGATTGTCAACACAACCCCGGCTTTGTCCTCTGGCAGTCGGGCTGGTCGACAGGTGTATGGTCTTCACTCTCATGTCATTGCTTCATCACAGCATCAGGCATCCAAAATTTCTTCTGTGCTCCCTTCATCCTCTGTGCCCTCATCAGTTCTTTCTCTGTCTCCTCATCCATCATCTTCAGCATCAATTTTAATGTCACAGGCAAGCCGAACGCAGGTGGTATGCACGTCATTTCAGCCAGAGCAAGTTGTTCTTACTACTGGAGTACTGAATCCAGTGCCTATTGTTTCTACACATCACACTGATAATTCTCCTCAGTATACTCAGGTATGAAATGTTATTAGGTGGTACAGACACACAAAAGAATTATTTGCTAGATGATGCAGAAATAGTTATTGCTTGGCCTCTAAAGAGCTTTTGCTAGATATCTTCTCAGCATCTTTGCCACTCCTGCTCTGTCTTCTTTTTCATCCTTGCTTTGGGGATACCTTATGACTCTTAGGGAATACTGCTTTCCCATTAATATTAATTCAGTATTAATAAGCTGCAGAGTGGAAATTAGCTGTTTATATTTTTGTATTGTTTGAGTTTGGGCAAGATCATGCCTGTCAAGGGGCACAGGGACCAACTAGTCAGACTAGTTTTGGAAATTGGAAAGCACTGTACATGGTTGAGGTTGGGTGTCATTGGGCCCTTTTTATCTAATAGATGGTGATGGTAAAGGTTTTCATCTTTCATGAACACTTCCTAGTAGGATACAGCCATCACAGTTTTCAAAAATTATTATCAGTTTAAACAAGGTTGTAAATGAAAGAAGTGACTAAGTTAACAACTCATATTCACTGTAAAATCACCTTAAAACTTAAAAGTTGCAGTTCTTGATGTTCCTTATACAGGCATACCACACTAATATGGCAGGTTAGGTTCCAGACCACCACCATAAAGCGAATCACAGCCTTTTTTTTTTTACTTGCCAGTGCATATAAAAGCCTAAAAACATATTTATATTGTCATTTATTAAGTGCACAATAGTACTAGACCTAAAAAATGAGCAAAAGTAAAAATAGCAAAACAAATGGCACCAGTCACCTGATGTGTGCATCACTGCCGAAAATAATAAATACAGACATAATTGAAAAGCACTGTATTAGAGAAGTGCTCTAAAGTGAAGCACTGTATTGGCAAGGTGTGCCTGTATTTAAAATTTGACTTAATTTTATTTTATTGATTGTCTCATGTTAAAGGACATTTTGCTCTCCTGGGATCTTTGAGTTTATGAGCTACGTATTTTCTTACAGCTTGATTCACTGGGGTCATCGATATCATCAAGCACAAGTACAAACATTAGCACAGCTTTGAATTCACTAGGTTCCTCCATAGCACAAGGCTCAGCAGAGAGCATCAATGAAACAATAGGGGCTAGTGCTCGTATGTCATTGGATGGGAGTCACCATAATTCCAGCACTGGGGTCTCAAGCTCAGTTCTCTCAAGTCCCTCCACGCTTCTCTCAGATTCAACTCTAATTATTCCAGAAAAGGTAATACTGTAAAAGTTTGTTATATGACTGTAGTATGAACTTCATATAGTAATGTGGAAGCAAGCTGAATTACTTGTTCTGGTGTAAATATACGAATTTGAATAAAACCTACCATATTTTATGGTGAACAAGATGCTCTGGTGTCGAGGACGCCCTACTCCCCCCAGTTCTGACTGGATAAATTTTGGAAAAAAAGTTAAAACACAAAAATAAGGCTGCAGAACTTATGGCCGTTTTCTCTTTCTACTCACTGTCTTGATCTGTGCAAGTGGATGTGTCCACGGCTAGGACTATATATTGATTTGTGATTTTTTTTCATGCGTTTTAAGAATATATCTTATGTTTAAAAATATTTTGTGTATAAAATGATGAAAAACACCTGCCACTTTAGCATGTTAACACTGCTGAGTGAACTTAAAACATTTCTTTGTTACGCAACTGAAAATGACCAAAACAAATGTACAGTGTACAAATGTCAGCTTTTGTGTATTACTACTGTATACCACAATTTTACTTTTGCTTTTTATATCTGATAATATACCCTTAATATGCAGCAGGCATGCATGAGCGTGTTCGATAGGAGTGAATGGAGACGAATGGTATTTGGGACCTGACGATCTGTTGGAGTGTGAGCAGGGTAATATTTAGTGAGTATAGTTTTACCAACGCTCTTATATGGATGTGAAGCATGGGTGATGAATGTTGCAGCGAGGAGAAGGCTGGAGGCAGTGGAGATGTCATGTCTGAGGGCAATGTGTGGTGTGAATATAATGCAGAGAATTTGTAGTTTGGAAGTTAGGAGGAGGTGCGGGATTACCAAAACTGTTGTCCAGAGGGCTGAGGAAGGGTTGTTGAGGTGGTTCGGACATGTAGAGAGAATGGAGCGAAACAGAGTGACTTCAAGAGTGTATCAGTCTGTAGTGGAAGGAAGGCGGGGTAGGGGTCAGCCTAGGAAAGGTTGGAGGGAGGGGGTAAAGGAGGTTTTGTGTGCGAGGGGCTTGGACTTCCAGCAGGCATGTGTGAGCGTGTTTGATAGGAGTGAATGGAGACAAATGGTTTTTAATACTTGAAGTGCTGTTGGAGTGTGAGCAAAGTAACATTTATGAAGGGGTTCAGGGAAACCGGCAGGCCGGACTTGAGTCCTGGAGATGGGAAGTACAGTGCCTGCACTCTGAAGGAGGGGTGTTAATATTGCAGTTTAAAAACTGTAGTGTAAGGCACCCTTCTGGCAAGACAGTGATGGAGTGAATGATGGTGAAAGTTTTTATTTTTCGGGCCACCCTGCCTTGGTGGGAATCGGCCAGTGTGATAATAATAAAAAAAATAAAATTCAGGGAAACTGGTTATATTTATATTGCAAGACTTGTATCCTGGAAATAGGAAGTACAATGCCTGCACTCTAAAGGAGGGGTTCGGGATATTAGCAGTTTGGAGGGATATGTTGTGTATACGTATATGCTTCTAAACTGTTGTGTTCTGAGCACCTCTGGAAAAACAGTGATTATGTGTGAGTGAGGTGAAAGTGTTGAATGATGATGAAAGTACACCTACCATCCGACTTACGACCGATTTTGGTTCCGAGAAACCGGCCGTAAGTCGAAATGGTCGTAAGTCGAACTTTACTACTGAATATCAACAAAACATTTTTGTAATGACTTTATTTTATTGTTTTATTTTGGTATTTCATGTTTTACTTTACTTTTTATGTTGTTAGTACTGTATTTTATACTGTAAGGTTTAGGATAAACACTGTGTACAACACAAATAGTTGTTTATTTCCCAGAAATTTGGCATAAAAACACGGTCGTAAGGCGAGTGGTCGTAAGTCGAGCAGGTTGTAAGTCGGATGGTAGGTGTATTTTCTTTTTGGGGATTTTCTTTCTTTTTGGGTCACCCTGCCTCGGTGGGAGACGGCTGACTTGTTGAAAAAAAAAAAAATCAGTATCATTTGATGTGAGTAAAAATATTATTACTGGGTAGTTTCATGGTAAACAGAAGAATTATCCTACTGATACTACCCACAATCCATCCGACTCCATCGCCTGCTTTACCTTAGCCTGCAGGTACTAAGTTCCAGAGCTTAGATACTGTCTAGTATTGAAACATTTCTTTAGGCTTAGATTGAGGCCTATGAACAAACCTTTGGCCTCCAAGACACTGGGCAAATTTTTGAGATATTTTGGGAAAAAAATAGTGCCTTCGACACCATAAAACATGGTATGTAATTGTTTATGTGCCTGCACTATGAAGTAGGGGTGGGGATATTTGCAGTTTTCAACTGTAGTAATGGGGCCTCTCTTGCAAGACAATGATGAAGTGAATAATGGTGAAAGTGCTTCTTCTTTTTGGGTCACCTTACGTTGGTGAGAAACTGTCAGTTTCTTGAAAAATAAAAAAAAATGCTGAATAAAACCTGATTTTTCCTGATGTGAATGTGTTAATAATGAGTAAAATGTTATTTTTCCTGAAGGGCTCTATCTAATTATGTACATTGTTTTGTCTCAGTTTTTTTTTTTTTTAGATTATGGTTCTTCACTGGTACATATGGTGGGGCCCGGTTATCGGCCGTAATCTGTTCCAGAAGGTCAGCCGATAACCGAAATGGCTGAAAACTGAATTAATATTTCCCATAAGAATTAATGGAAGTACAGTTAATCCATTCCAAAAAAAAAAAAATTTTTAACAATATGTAAGTATTACATACCTTTATTACCTGGAGTTTACCTGGAGAGAGTTTCGGGGGTCAACGCCCCCGCGGCCCGGTCTGTGACCAGGCCTCCTGGTGGATCAGCGCCTGATCAACCAGGCTGTTGCTGCTGGCTGCACGCAAACCAACGTACGAGCCACAGCCCGGCTGATCAGGAACTGACTTTAGGTGCTTGTCCAGTGCCAGCTTGAAGACTGCCAGGGGTCTGTTGGTAATCCCCCTTATGTGTGCTGGGAGGCAGTTGAACAGTCTCGGCCCCTGACACTTATTGTATGGTCTCTTAACGTGCTAGTGACACCCCTGCTTTTCATTGGGGGGATGGTGCATCGTCTGCCAAGTCTTTTGCTTTCGTAGTGAGTGATTTTCGTGTGCAAGTTCGGCACTAGTCCCTCTAGGATTTTCCAGGTGTATATAATCATGTATCTCTCCTCCTGCATTCCAGGGAATACAGGTTTAGAAACCTCAAGCGCTCCCAGTAATTGAGGTGTTTTATCTCCGTTATGCGTGCCGTGAAAGTTCTCTGTACATTTTCTAGGTCGGCAATTTCACCTGCCTTGAAAGGTGCTGTTAGAGTGCAGCAATATTCCAGCCTAGGTAGAACAAGTGACCTGAAGAGTGTCATCATGGGCTTGGCCTCCCTAGTTTTGAAGGTTCTCATTATCCATCCTGTCATTTTTCTAGCAGGTGCGATTGATACAATGTTATGGTCCTTGAAGGTGAGATCCTCCGACATAATCACTCCCAGGTCTTTGACGTTGGTGTTTCGCTCTATTTTGTGGCCAGAATTTGTTTTGTACTCTGATGAAGATTTAATTTCCTCATGTTTACCATATCTGAGTAATTGAAATTTCTCATCGTTGAACTTCATATTGTTTTCTGCAGCCCACTGAAAGATTTGGTTGATGTCCGCCTGGAGCCTTGCAGTGTCTGCAATGGAAGACACTGTCATGCAGATTCGGGTGTCATCTGCAAAGGAAGACACGGTACTGTGGCTGACATCCTTGTCTATGTCGGATATGAGATGAGGAACAAGATGGGAGCTAGTACTGTGCCTTGTGGAACAGAGCTTTTCACCGTAGCTGCCTCGGACTTTACTCTGTTGACGACTACTCTCTGTGTTCTGTTAGTGAGGAAATTATAGATCCATCGACCGACTTTTCCTGTTATTCCTTTAGCGCGCATTTTGTGCGCTATTACGCCATGGTCACACTTGTCGAAGGCTTTTGCAAAGTCTGTATATATTACATCTGCATTCTTTTTGAAGGCTAATGCTGACTTCTGGAAAATGAGGAGGAGGAAAGAGGGAGGAGTTAGTGTTTGGAAGGGAAATCCCCCTCCATAAAGACTTTAGGTAGCAAAGCCTTCTCTGGGGTTACTTCCCTTCTCTGTCTTTTAATGCCACTAGGACCAGCTTGAGAGTCACTAGACCCCTGTCTCACAAAATAACTGTCCAGAGTGCTCTGTTTCTGGCATCTATAAGATTTCCCTAGAGTGGCACAGGGTTTTGTCACTAAACATGTTGCAGATATGGCTTGTTTCAACTTTGTCAGGGTCGTGTTTCTCTACAAAAGCTTGCACCCTAGTCCACATTGCACACACCTCTTTAGTCTCTGAAGAAGCCACCTCCTTCACTCCCTCTTCCTCCTCCTCTGAAGCAAGTTCTTCAGCTGCAGTCTGTTGCTGTTTGAGATGAAGCTCTTGCAGCTCTTCATTGGTTAGCTCTTTCCTTTGGTCTTCCACCAACTCTTCCACATCCTCGCCACTCACCTCCAACCCCAGGGACTTCCTCAGTGCCACAGTCAAGTCCACAAGGTCGGCAGGGTCAGGGTCAGCCTCAAACCCTTCAAAAGCCCTCTCTTGGACACAATCTGGCCACAGTTTTCTCCAAGCAGAGTTCAAAGTCCTGGAAGTCATTCCCTCCCAAACCTTACCTATAAGGCTTATGCAATGGAGGATAGTGAAGTGATTCCTCCAGAACTGTCATAGAGTCAACCGAGTGTCTGATATCACTTCAAAGCACTTTTGAAACACTGCTTTTGTGTAGGGTTTTTTGAAGTTAGAAATGACCTGCTGGTCCATGGGCTGGAGGAGAGGAGTGGTGTTAGGAGGCAAGAACTTCACTTTTATAAAATTGAAGCCCCTAAACACTTGGTCTTCCAAGTCTGGAGGATGTGCAGGAGCATTGTCCAGTAACAGGAGGCACTTGAGTTGCAATTTCTTTTCCGGGATGTATTTTTTCACACTTGGGCCAAACACATCATTAACCCACTCTGAAAATTTGCCTTGTGACCCATGCCTTATGATTAGCTTTCCACATCACACAATCTATTCTTCATGACATTGTTTTTCTTGAACACTCTAGGATTTTCTGAGTGATACATGAGTAAAGACTTCACTTTGAAATCCCCACAAGCATTACCACACAACAAAAGAGTGAGCCTGTCTTTCATAGGCTTGTGTCCTGGCAGTGCATTTTCCTCCTGGGTAATGTTGGTCCTGTTTGGCATTTTCTTCCAAAACAGGTCTGTTTCGTCACAATTGAACACTTGTTGGAGTTTGAATCCTTCAGCATTTACAAAGTCCTGGAATTTGTGAACATACTTTTTAGCCACACATTTGTCAGAACTTGCAGCCTCACCATGCCTTACAACACTGTGTATGCCACTATGCTTCTTAAATCTATCAAACCATCCTTTGCTGGCCCTAAATTCACAAACTGCAGCATGTGTTCCAGGCATTTTCTTTGCAAGATCCTAATGCAGCTGCCTTGCCTTCTCACAAACAATAGACTCCACAACACTGTCTCCCACTAATTCTTTTTCCTTAATCCACAATAATAATAACTTTTCCATCTCTTCCATTATTGGTGGCCTTTATTTAGTTAGACAAGTTACTCCTTTTGCAACATTAGCATCTTTGATATGTTTTTTCTTTGCCAGGATGGATGTAATTGTTGATTTAGTCTTGCTGTACATCCTGGTAAGTTCCACCACCTTCATACCACTTTCAAACTTTTCTATCACTTCACGCTTAAATTCCATGGTGTTTCTCACTTTCTTTACCACAGGAACTTTCTTTGGAGCCATGGTTACTTATTTCACAGTTGCACTGCAAAAAACCCCACTAAAAACAATGGAAAACAAGCGAAATGTTTGGATGCATGAGCAGAAGCTTCCTCAGCCACCGAGAGACAAAACCAAACTGATGTGCAACCGGCCCCAGCCGGCGATGGATGCATCCCAAATGGCCAATAACCGAATTAACGGCCATTAACCGGCACCGAAAAACCGGCCGATAACCAAGTAGGCCGATAACAGAACTGGCCAATAACTGGGGGTCCACTGTATTATACAGTAGGGTACAGTTCATTTTCTAGATTGGTTTTGTGAATATTTAATTGGCATGAAGCCTGTGATAGTTTTGTTTCAACAAGATACAAGTGTAAAAGGTGCTACCAGTGGTATGATATCATAATAGCATGGTTGAGCTCCTTATTATGGGTTGTCATTTTGAGCCTTTGTGTTGAACCATATGGTGAGCCATTGTCAGGCCTTTTTGTTGAGCATTCATGTTAAACCTTTGTTCACATGGACCTGATTGATGTCATCTTGAACCCAAAGGATCAGAGAAAGTGAAAAACAAGTGATGAGAAACAAGTTGATGAAAGTACAGGCAGGCTCCACTTGTACAGCAAGTTAGGTTCTGGGCTACCACTGTAAAGTGAAACATAACTTTATTTCACTTTCAGATGCATATAAAAATCCTGATAACTTGTTCACACTAGGCCTTAAAATTGCATATATTGTATACACATTACTTACCTTAAAATATTTTTGCCCTTAGCTTATAGTGAGTGGTGAATATATTTATTGCAGGAAGTTTGAATAAATGAAGAATGGGTATACAGTGGACCCCCGCATAACGATTCACCTCCGAATGTGACCAATTATGTAAGTGTATTTATGTAAGTGCGTTTGTACGTGTATGTTTGGGGGTCTGAAATGGACTAATCTACTTCACAATATTTCTTATGGGAACAAATTTGGTCAGTACTGGCACCTGAACATACTTCTGGAGTGAAAAAATATCGTTAACCGGGGGTCCACTGTATTTGAAAACTGCTGCATTAGTGAAACACTGTAAAGTGAAGTTCTGTAAAGCAGGGTCTTCCTACACTGTATGTGGAGTGGAAAAAGTTACTTGGCTATCTACCTTGCAGAGTTAGTGTCTCCATCCTCTCTGTAGCTATTAAACATGGAAATTATTAGAACAGGTTTTAGTGTCTTTCATAATGCTTCATTCAAGCTAGCCTTTTTGTGAAACCTTGTAATCCTTAACTTATTATTTATGTGAGCCCTTGAAGCTTAAGACAACTGAAGGAACCCAAACATAATAATAATAATAATAATTTATTTCAGCATGATACAATATTTGTACAGAGATGAGTGACATTTAGTTGTGCATGCAGAAAGCCCATAGTTATGCAGAGCATTTTGGGTCTTTGTAGAAGCTCCACAACCTTTTAGGTTTAACACTTTCTCTGAATATAATAATAATAATAATAATAATAATAATAATAATAATAATAATAATAATAATTCACCATCTTGTAGGTTATAAATTTTCTTGTCAAAGTACCTTCCCTTAATATAGTGTTGCTTATTAATTCCTTTTCATTTCTTGATGGTTTGTTTTCATTTTGCTTATTTCTTTTTTAGTCTGGTGTCTACACCATTGTGAGTGAAGGTGGAAAAATGACTCCTCTGGAAACCTTTACTCTTCATCCAGTTGCTGATCCACAAGCCTCGGCTCAGGAGCACCCTCAACCCGAGGCAGCTGATCCACAAGCCTTGGCTCAGGAGCACCCTCAACCCGAGGCAGCTGATCCACAAGCCTTGGCTCAGGAGCACCCTCAACCCGAGGCAGCTGATCCACAAGCCTCGGCTCAGGAGCACCCTCAACTCAAGGCAGCTGCTTCACAGTCTGATCATAATGGCTAAGACTACAGTACCTGTATTATATTGTTTTAAAGTATGGAAAACTAATTCTTGCGAATAACAATCCATTAGTAAACCTATTACACCAGTATATACACTTATAATCACATTTTGCTAACAGTGATTAGTTTTTGTTTGCTTTTTTACACACTATGCCTCCTTGTCGTCTGTGCAAGCCCCAAATTCCAGTCATTGTAGCCAGATAAATAACAGCTGATATTTGAATGTGGCAAATACCTTGGTTTATGAAAACTGCCACAAAAAAGTACATTTTCATACTTTAAAATGTTGCAGTCTGTATTCTGGGTCATGAACCACTCTTGGTATCATACTACCAGTATCTAACATTATGGAAGAGGCAACTGAAGACCCTAAGAATGCAGTGTAAACTTCTAAGGGAGGTGGTACTGAGACAAAAAAAATCCTCAACTTGTGTTTTAGGTAATTTTCTAAAACTGAATTGCTTGAAAGGCTCATGTAAATTCTAGTAGAGGATATCTTATTACAGGCCTTGGGCAAAGCTCTGAAAGACCACAAATTCAAATAATGTTCCAGATAACCAGGCTGTGATACATCTGTGGGTTGGCAGACTACCAGGAGCAACAGCCTTGTCGACCAGACGAACACAAGACAAATTTGGCCTATAGCCGGGCTGTGGGAATTGAAAAACTCTCAGAAATCATCAAAGGTATATCTCCATATTACAGTGAGATTGTTCAGTATTAAATTGCAAATCAGGACAAGCTGAAGTTCAAGGTCAGCATGTCTGGCAGTGTAGACAACAAAGATATGCAGGTGTTCCAGAGAAAGTCAGCAGAAGAAAAAATTAGCAAAAAAGGGATTTATGGTACATATTTACTGGTGTAATAAGTTACCAATAGATCAGTATTTAAAGAGTGGTCCATGGAACATGTACACACAATACCTTGTTAATAAGACATTATGCAATTTCTGGGATTTTCTCAAGAAGAATTTTCATCCACCAAAGACTTTGTAGTCCCTAGTGGATGAAACATCTTAATAAAATGCCATGAATTTCATAGTCTTTTTAATATATTTGTAGGTACATATATTATACTAGTGATACACACAGAATACCTTATTCAATACACTGGTAACCAAGTTTCTACAATATCAGTGATATTCCTGATATTTCAAACTTTCATTTGAAATTCAGGCTATACTTATATGATGTAGATGTGTAAATACTGTACAAAACAGAACCAGAATAAATTAACTGAAAATATAATACTTTAATTATTCAAGAATATTATCCTTTAAGAGATTAAACATATTAGTGTGTCAAAGTAGGTGCCTTGATTCTGGTAAAGGGCTCTTGATCCAAAGAATTTGACCTATTCTCCCTCTACTTGAATCTAGTTTGATTGCCTTCCATTACTCCATGAGCTGTATAACCTCTATAAACATAATATGGATTTAGTGCTTACCCATGAATTTAATAAGTCAGCTATCTGTGTACAGAGAGGACAGACCTCACTGGAAGCAATCATAAAAAAATTATAATAGATGCTTGCAGTTCTGTTTGTATACAGTGGACCCCCGCATAGCGATATTAATCCGTGCAAGAGAGCTCATTGTTATGCGAAATTATCGTTATGCGAATGAATTTTCCCCATAAGAAATAATGGAAATCAAATTAATCCGTGCAAGACGCCCAAAAGTATGAAAAAAAATTTTACCACATGAAATATACATTTTCCTACACACAAAGAGAAGGATACATGCACAATAGTAGAGTAGTACATGCACAATATATATTGTGCATGTACTACACTACTAAATGAAGAATAAATGACACTTACCTTTATTGAAGATGCAGCAATGACTGATGAGACACTGTGTCCTGGGAGTGCCTTTTCCTCCTGAGTACTGTAGGTCCTGTTTGGCATTTTCTTCCAGAACAGGCCTTATCACACTGTGTATGCCACTACGATTCTTAAATCTCTCAAACAACCTTTGCTGGCTTTAAATTCACCAATATGAGCACTAGTTCCAGGCATTTTTCCCTGTTCACCTGGGTGTTAGTCGACTGGTGTGGGTTGCATCCTGGGAGACAAGATTAAGGACCCCAATGGAAATAAGTTAGAGTTAGACAGTCTTCGATGACACTGACTTTTTTGGGTTATCCTGGGTGGCAAATCCTCTGGGGTTAATTGTTTCTTGGTATTCTCAATAAGCCACACCAACAACAGTGCTACAGCAGCAGCAGCTGACAGTGTTACAGCAGCAGCAGATGATGCTACAGCAGCAGCAGACGGTACTACAGCAGCAGCAGATGGTACTACAGCAGCAGCAGCAGCAGCTGATGGTGGTACAACAGCAGCAGCAGCTGACAGTGCTACAGCAGCAGCAGCTGACGGTGGTACAGCAGCAGCAGCAGCTGTACCACCAATAGTAGCGATGGTTGATTGGGATTTATTATACAACCTGGCCAGCTCGGAGACACGCACTCCACTTTCATACTTATCAATGATCTTTTTCTTCATCTCTATAGTAATTCTCACCCTTATTGCTGTAGGGTTGGCACTAGAAGCTTTCTTGGGGCCCATGGTCACTTATTTTGCAGATAAAATCACCAAAAACACTGTAATAATACAAAATATTCCGATTGTATGCTTGGATGTTACCGCGGAGGCTGGCTGGTAAACAATGCCACCGGCAGAACATGTGAGCGTGGCTCAGGCCGCACATAGACGCGTCTCAGACGAACAGCGTTGAGCGGGTTTTTTAGCGGTATGCGAGGCAAAATCTTGGCGATAAAATGTAGCGGTATGCGGATTTAACGTTATGTAAGGCCAACGGTATGCGGGGGTCCACTGTATATGATGCAGCCTGTTCTTTTGATCCTATTGTGATATATCCTTGATGTTGGTGGAGGGCTCCTGATCTGAGGAATTAGAGCTACCTTTTCATGCCTTGGTTCAAGTCTGATTGCTTCCCATTTATCAGGCAGTGGATAACTCTTATGAACAGTGGTAGTCCTGACATTTTTAGTGCCCTCGGCGAGGTTGTACGAGTAGTGATAGCCCTGGCACTGTTGATGCTTTCAGCAAGATCATATAAGCAGTGGTGGTCCTGGTACTGTTGGTGCCCTCAGTCAACAGGACATCCTCTCCATCAACAAGACACCCCCTCCATCAACAGGACACCCCTTCCATCAACAGGACAATCCCCCTCCATCAATAAGACACTCCCCTTCCATCAATAGGACACCTCCTTCATCAACAGGACACTCCCCTCCATCAACAGGACATCCCTTCCATCAACAGGACACCCTCTCCATCAACAGGACACCCCCTCCATCAACAGGACATCCCCTCCATCAACAGGACACCCCCTCCAACAGGACACCCCCCTCCATCAACAGGTGTGTATGTTCCCCCTCCATCAACAGGATAACCTTCTCCCTTAGGTGCATGACTTCTGCAGCAATAAAACACTCTGTATTTAAAACATAAAAGCACTTCTTTCATATACTGTTCTGAGTTTGAGGCAAGAACAAGTTGTCTTGAAACAAAAAGTATAAATAAATACACTCAATAAAGAGTCCAAAATATATTGCACAAAATAGAGCAATAGCAATAAATGAATTTAAAAAGTGCACACAATGTAGCTTCGTAAAGGAATAAAATTGCCAGTTAGCAAATAAGTGAATTTCACAGTTGGTTTGGAAGTTTTAGGTCTTGTAGTTTTCCTTCGACCTCTCAAGGTTCCTTAATGCTGGAAATATAAACACATATGCAGTATAATGTGATCCTTTATTGACAACGTTTCGCCCACACAGAGGGCTTTTTCAAGTCACAAAGCCCACTGTGTGGGCGAAAATTTGTCAATAAAGGATCACATTATACTGCGTATGTGTTTATATTTCCATTGTGTCGGTATTTTATACCATTTATTTCCACCGTTCGTTAATGCTGGTGAGGGGCTGTTGATCTTTGGAATTGGATCTGTGCTCCTAACCTAAATGCCTTTCATCCTCCCCTTACCCCACAGGTGCTGTATAATCCCTGAGTTTAGCACTCCCCTTGATAATAATAAGTTTTCTTTGAAAACCTGATCCTCCCAGTCTTCCTTGATGCAGAATCATCAATGATGCGATTATCAGAAGTCTGCCTTGATACCACATGGTTAATGATGATGACAGCAAGACCACTGAGGTGGTCTTACATCATGGTGAAATGCAGGTAAGTCTAGCCAATGCCACTGAAAGGATGACAGCAACCCTGAGGGTGATCCAGAGATTGGAACAGATCACTGGATAAATGTCAACATCTCAAGTTCTGTCATGCTCGTAGTGTTTAGCTCAGGCAAATTCCTAAACTCCTGTGCCAGCTTCCATATCAATTAGACTGTCCTCCCAACCTGAGGGGTTTCTGAATGTTTGTCAGCTTTTTATTTAACAAGTTTTAGAAGTGTGTGAGAACCCCAATGAGCAATACATGGTGAACAATTCTTGTAGAGATTTTTACTTAAAAAAAAAGCAGTGTTCAGAGTCTACAAATTTTTTTTTTTTTTTTTTTTGGGGGGGGGGGGGGTTGAATTTATTCTTTCATATCACTGAAAGCATTCAACTGTGAAAGGACATATAGTAAACCATAGCATTTAAAAATCATAATTTTTTTTTTTAACCCGTAAACGGTCCAAACGTATATATACGTTTTTTCAACATTTGAAAGCATGTAAAAAAAGTAGATTTTCTTTTTGTTTTTTTTACATTTGAAAATGTGTAAAAAAACTTTGATCTATTTTTTTTTTTGTTATATTTGAAAATATGTTAAAAAAACGTAGATCTACTTTTGTAGCACTACACATGTGAACGTAGATCTGCTTGGACCGTTTACGGGTTAACAAGGCGGCCATCTCCCACCGAGGCAGGATGACCCAAAAAGACAAAAAATCCCCAAAAAGAAAATACTTTCATCATCATTCAACACTTTCACCTCACTCACACAATCACTGTTTTCCAGAGGTGCTCAGAACACAACAGTTTAGAAGCATATACGTGTAAAGATACACATATCTCCTCAAACTGCCAATATCCTGAACCCCTCCTTTAGAGTGCAGGCACTGTACTTCCAATTTCCAGGACTCAAGTCCGTCTATAAAAATAACTGGTTTCCCTGAATCCCTTCACTAAATATTACCCTGCTCACACTCCAACAGATTGTCAAGTCCCAAATACCATTCATCTCCATTCACTCCTATTGAACACGCTCACGCATGCCTGCTGGAAGTCCAAGCCCCTCGCCCACAAAACCTCCCTTACCCCTTCCTTCCAACCTTTACGAGGACGACCCCTACCCCTCCTTTCTTCCCCTACAGATTTAAATGCTCTCCATGTCATTCTACTTTGATTCATTATCTCTAAATGACCAAACCACCTCAACAACCCCTCTTCAGCCCTCTGACTAATACTTTTATTAACTCCACACCTTCTCCTAATTTCCACACTCCGAATTTTCTACATAATATTTACACCACACATTGCCCTTAGACAGGACACTTCCACTGCCTCCAACTGCCTCCTCGCTGCTGCATTCACAACCCAAGCTTCACACCCATATAAGAGTGTTGGTACTACTATACTGTACTTTCATACATTCCCTTCTTTGCCTCAATAGATAACATTTTTTGTCTCCACATATACCTCAATGCACCACTCACCTTTTTTCCCTCATCAATTCTATGATTAACCTCATCCTTCATAAATCCATCTGCCAACATGTCAACTCCCAAGTATCTGAAAACATTCACTTCTTCCATACTCCTCCTCCCCAATTTGATATCCAATTTTTGTTTATCTAAATTATTTGATACCCTTATCACCTTACTCTTTTCTATGTTCACTTTCAACTTTCTACCTTTACACACACTCCCAAACTCGTCCATTAACCTTTGCAATTTTTCTTTAGAATCTCCCATAAGCACAGTATCATCAGCAGAAAGCAACTGTGTCAATTCCCATTTTGTATTTGATTCCCCATAATTTAATCCCACCCCTCGCCCGAACACCCTAGCATTTACTTCTTTTACAACCCCATCTATAAATATATTAAACAAGCATGGTGACATTACACATCCCTGTCTAAGACCTACTTTTACTGGGAAGAAGTCTCCCTCTCTTCTACACACCCTAACCTGAGCCTCACTATCCTCATAGAAACTCTTTACAGCATTTAGTAACATACCACCTATTCCATATGTACATATACATAAATATTTAATATTAATAGTATTAGCAAATCCAAGGCTATAAAGCTCACTAAGATACTAAATCTTCCTATAAGACACACTAATGTTGAAAGTTTGAAGCCAACCAACCAGAAAAAGCAATGTACACAGACAAAATATACTGAGCAGTATCCTTCATGCAATATGCATCAGGCATTAAATATTGAAGCCATTCAGAAGAACACACATTCAGCATTTCTCTAAGTAGCATAAAATAGTGTGTGCATTAATTGGGAGTGATGAACTAAGACATTTATTTGGAAAATTTATGTTTATTTGAAAAATACCTGGCAGTGATATGACAGATAATTGATTTAATAAGAGATATGACTACCATTTGCTTGTGTAAGCATTGCTGCGTTCTTTGGCATAAAATCAGCCAATGTTGAACACATTTTTGCAAGTTCGTCGTCGTGGTACCAGGTCCTAATAACAGCAGCAGTTAGCTTCTCCATAGTCGAACAGTCCTGTTTCACAATCCTGCATTTGGTTATTGCCCATAGATTCTCAATTGGGTTGAGGTTATAAGAGTTTCCAGGCCAATTTAGAACGCTCAGTCCACTCTCTTTGAAGAATGTCAGCATTTTTCTGGAAGTGTGGCATAAAGCAAGATCCTACTGGAAAATGCCTTCTCCATCAGGAAGATCTCTATCCACAATGGGAAGCAAATAAGTTGCCAGGATTGTCTTGTATTTGTCACCATTCATCGTTCGCTCAACAATACCAAGCAGTCCAGGGTCTTTAGCAGTAAAACTACCCCAAAACATCTTCTTAGGAGGGTGTTGTAGCACTAATTGAATGTGTCCATTTCAAAGAGGTCTGCCTTTGCTCTGTCTCACTACCACTGATCTGTACCCATGTATACTGCAAAATGTACCACATTTTCTCCTTTCATTTGTCATCCATCCCTTATGATCGAGTGCCCACTACCGCTGTTTTTTCTTCATAGGAGCAGTCAATAATTGTTTCTTTACTGGCTTTCTGGCAATTCTGCCAACTTCAATGCATCTTCGTCGAACAGTTGAAGAATCAACATTTACGCCGACTGAAGCCGAATCTCTCTTTATATCTTTGCTGGTTTTCTTGAGATCCTTCACACAATTTCTTATGATAACCTTCTCATCATGATGTTGTCATGCGTTTTCTTCCACATCTTCCTTGACGTAGTGCTCCACAATCACCGGTGTTGGCAACTCTATTCAGAATCCAACCAACAGTTGACTTTGCTAGGTTCAAATTTTCAGTGATTTGTCTGATACACAAATCAACATGTTTTCTAAGAGCTACAATACTTGCATGCTTCCTACGTGTAACATCCATCATGAATTTCAGCAGTAATCATGAAATGAAGGGGAGAATTTGGCAAAACCACATTCACTCACAGAGCACGCTGGCAGGAATAGCCTTGTAGAAGAATAGTTGTTGTAGTACTGACGAGAGTCACAGGGTAACACTGGATGGATGCCAGAAGTCAGTAGGAAACTCTTATGAAAAGAAAATAACCTAAGCTATATTAAAGCTGGGGAGTAAGACATGAGATAATCACAAAATCTACTCCTGTTCAAATTAATTTGCACAATATTGTTCATCACTGTTGATTGTTTCAAGCCAAGTAGAAGAATTTTTTTAAAGTTATCAGACCCATTCCAAAAATCCTTGACTAGAGGGCATCTGCAAATGCCAGTAGTTAACCTGGTTTACTGGAGAGAGTCCGGGTCAACGCCCGTGGCCGGTCTGTGACCAGGCCTCTTAGTCAGTTCCCAGGATGCGACCCAACCAGTCGACTAACACCAATGTACCCATTTTACTGATGGGGAACATAGACAACAGGTTGAAAGAAACACGTCCAATGTTTCTACTCTGGCTGGGAATCGAACCCAGGCCCTCGCCGTGTGAAGCGAGAGCGTTAACCACCAGGCCACCAGAGCAGTAAACCAGCATTGAAACTTTGAAGCTGATAAGATGGTCTTCTCAAGTTATGAACTAAAGTTTGGAGGAGGAAAAAGATTTAGGTAACCACCTAGAGGTACCCCTTTGGGAATATATAAAAAAAAATTGTGATGCTGCCTGGTAAATCTACCACTTTCACATTCCATAATGTTATTTGTATACCAATGACCACATCTTCATTGTTACCTGTCTACTACTTACTCCAATCTGCCATGTTATTTGTTTACCTTTACTCCAGTTTATGATGTATGTTTATTTACTATGGCATCAAGCCACTGATCCTGAAGAGTTGGACGAGCTAGTCTTAGGAGTGTTCCCAGTCTAGTGATGTGTTGTTACTCAACAAGCCTTCCCGCTCAACCAGCCCTTCCATTAGACCAGCCCTCCCATTAGACCAGCCCTCCCATTAGACCAGCCCTCCCACTAGACCAGCCCTCCCTCTTGACCAGCCCTCCCACTTGACCAGCCCTCCCACTAGACCAGCCCTCCCTCTCGACAAGCCCTCCCACTATACCAGCCCTCCCTCTCGACCAGCCCTCCCATTAGACCAGCCCTCCCTCTTGACCAGCCCTCCCTCTTGACCAGCCCTCCCACTAGACCAGCCCTCCCTCTTGACCAGCCCTCCCTCTCGACCAGCCCTCCTACTAGACCAGCCCTCCCACTCGACCAGCCCTTCTGCTCTACCATCCTTCCCACTCACCCATCCTTCCCGCTTGACCAGCCCTACTACTCGACTAGTCCTCTCACTTGACCAGCCCTCCCACTCGACCAGCCCTCCCACTAGACCAGCCCTCCCATTAGACCAGCCCTCCCACTAGACCAGCCCTCCCACTCGACCAGCCCTCCCACTAGACCATCCCTCCCTCTCGACCATCCCTCCCTCTCGACCAGCCCTCCTACTAGACCAGCCCTCTGAGTCGCCCAGCCCTTCCACTCTACCATCCTTCCCACTCACCCATCCTTCCACTTGACCAGCCCTCCCACTTGACCAGCCCCCTAGGCTGGATGGGAGTGTGACCTATGCAAGACATTTGTGTTCTGCCTCAAACATCTGCAATTTTTGCCTTTTTAGAGTTCAGGTCAAGTTTAAGCTTCGTGAAGCGAGGTCACCCGACAGCTATGTTGCAACGTAGGTGTGGAGATGCTGTAACTATCTGTCTTATGATTAATGTTAGAAACTGTGACAAGAGAGGTTTCTAAGTACCGATGTCTTAGTTGAGGTTCAGCAAAGACTAGCTGGTCGTTTCTTCAGTTCATGAGGTGCCTTTGGTGTACCTGTGGATCATGTAATCATTGTTTGATCGTCTGTATTGCATGCATATCTCTAAGAGGAGAGGTAGTTGTGGGAGAGGGGAGATGGCATCATGGAGGTTGAGAGGTGAGGGGGTTGTGGAGGGGAAGGGAGTGAGGGAGGGGAAAGGGGTCGTGGAGGGGGTGTCGTCCAGGTGAGGGGCTGGTACACCTGCTCCAGCCACCAGTCTCGGGCAGTTGTGAGCGACCTACACACGCTTGCTCTGGTGTGTATGTGTGTGTGTGTGTGTGTGTGTGTGTGTGTGTGTGTGTGTGTGTGTGTGTGTGGTGTGTGTGTGTGTGTGTGTGTGTGTGTGTGTGTGTCTGTCTGTATCTGTGTATGGTCGTGTGCGCGTGCATACTTTCGTGCTTGCAAGCATGCATCCATGTGTTAGTGCTTCCATGCAAGCTTTCGTGTTTGCATGTGCTTGAGTGTATATATATATATATATATATATATATATATATATATATATATATATATATATATATATATTATATGTGTGTGTGTGTGTGTGTGTGTGTGTGTGTGTGTGTGTGTGTGTGTGTGTGTGTGTGTGTGTGTGTGTGTAGTCACCGATATGTGTTTGCGGGGGACGTGTCCTGCTCCGTATTAGTGTTCCGTGGAGAGGATAGTATACCTACGTCTACCCCGTGTTCCGTAGAGCACACTATGGAACCATTGCTCTTTCGCTAGCGTTGATTATCGTTGTCCGTGTTTATGACAGCTATACCGTGTTACGTAGTGTTTCTTTGCGTGTTCCGTGTGGACTAATTTACAGTGTTAAGTAGCTTTTCCCGTATTTAGGCTTCTTTTATCCTCTGATACTGTTCCCTGCTCTCAGTGTTACTTAACCAGCACTGTTAAGAGTATTTCTTGATCCTTCATTAATGCTACTGCTCTCTCTGTCTCTCGCTCTATATGTTTCTCTCTCGTTGTCCTCTGGTTCCCATGGAGTACCTAACAGTATCGTCACCACTATTTTTTTTGAGATGGTACCGCGTTGAACAGTCGCCTTTGTAAACAGTGGTACCACGTATTGTAGTACCAACAAATGTCTGGTATCGTTACTGTGGTGCAGTCTTCGAGAATAGTGGTACTACAGTGAGCATCGCACAGCTGTAACTATTGTACTAGTGATGGAAAGCACCACCGTAACACTGTATGGCACCAATAATGGAGAGTACCATTGTTAACACCATCTAGTACCGCAAAGTATGGTACCATCTTAACACTGGTGCCTGTGATGGACTGTACTGTCATAAGCCCACACAAATACTGTTAGAATTTTTTTAATAGTTTGTTATGATAACAGACTGAATATTAATAATAGTAATAATAATTGTCGTCTGTGCTGCAGTGACTGGAAATTCCGTCTACGATCTGAAGACTTATTGGAGGTAAGGATATTCTAAAATTATATTTGATCACAGCTCTGTTCACTAAGTAGGTTTAATACCTATGAACTGCATAAGGGTCATTAAGGCTTCATATCACCTGTTCACAACCAGACAAGAATACTTTAATACTGAAAACAGAGACCAGAGTATATACACTGAGAGGTATATACCTCACGGTGTATATACATCTTTTGCTTTCTGTTTAAATTTATCCCATAAATTATGGAATTTAAAATCCTCCCAATCGCGATTTTTTTAGTTATATATTATTTTTCATTTTCATATGTGTTTTTATTAAAAAAATAGACCAAGATGTAGTATTAAAATGTATAATTTATATATATATATAATATATATTATATATATATAATATATATATATATATATATATATGTAACAAGTCGGTCGTCTCCCACCGAGGCAGGGTAACCCAAAAAGAAAGAAAATACCCAAAAAGAATATACTTTCATTTATATATATATATATATATATATAATATATATATATATATTATATTAATATATATATATATATATATATATATATATAATATTTGCTGTGGGGGTCTTCAAGTGGCTGGAAAAATGTTCACTACCTCAGATGTTTCTTATACTAAGATTGTCTTCGTACTTTGAAACAGTAACTGTACTCAAAAAAGTTCAGATTGCCTCAGTTCAATAAATTAATTTTTTTTCCTGGGTGACAAATGGTGCAAAATATTAATATGCTGTGAAAATTTAAGATAAGGCCGTACAGGGTATATATATCCAGATATCTCTTAGTATATATAAATTTAGAGGCAGTGGCAGACCTACACTTTTGGGGCCCTGAAGCTTGAACTGTTATGGGGGCCCCTTCGTAAGCCCTTCTCATACAGTAGACCCAAAATTTTTAAGCAATGTGCCCTAAAATGCTTCTGGGCCCCTCCGGGATCAGGGGCCCTGAAGCTTAAAGCTCTACTTAGTTTCATATTAGATCGCCCCTGCCCATACTGTCATTCTTCAGGTCACTGCGTCACTCACACCTCACTCTCCGCCTAAATATACTGTCTTTTTAACCTCTGTAGATAAGAAAAGAAATTGTTATAATTATGACCATATTTTTAAAGGGTGGACCGGTAAGCCAGTCGAAGGCCTCGGTCAGATGACCGAAAGCACCAACGGCGGGTCATCATATGACTAAGACCCGCGTCAGGAAACACTTGTCCTCTTTCCTGATAAACCTAACCTAATCTAACCTCTGTATTTTAGAAGTGATCAAGGTCCAAGGATCGAAAATATTTCTAAAAAAATGTCCTAGGGGCCATTATATACCAGGGACCCTGGTCAAGAGGGTTACTGGGCCATTATATACCAGGGACCCTGGTCAAGAGGGTTACTGGGCCATTATATACCAGGGACCCTGGTGGACATGGGATTAATACAGGATCACTGTAGAGTTCTGGGTTATACCAGGGACTTCAAGAGGTTACTGCGCATTATATAATCCCGTGTAAGTGGTATACCATATATAGACCTGTCAAGAGGTTTAGGGGACATAATATACAGGGACCCGAGACCTTATGAAATAATTTAACCTGAAGACCCAGTTCTTCTATGTGCTATTAACATGTAATGAAGTTTCTGAGACACCGTGGGGATATATGGGCCAGAATTACTAAGTAATAAACAAACCTAAGTTTTATCTGTTGGCTTACATATATTGCTGTCTCGAGAAATTGGGCGTGCGACTAGGATTTCAATTAAATTGGGATTACTATTTGTTGTGCTATAAAATGAACGAAGCTATTAGAAGAAATTTCGGAGTTCAAAAAATTTTTTTTTTTGGTTTAAAACTTAGCAAGTTTTTATGTTATTATTCCTAGACAGTAAACAGTGAGTGTTGAAGTTTGGTGAGCTGTATGACCCTTGCAGGTTTAGTGCTTCATTTTTTATTATAATAATGAAGTTTGCTGAAAGTAGACAACACTAGTGTGTAGCATAGAATTTATTATCATGATCTAACCATCCCATCTTATATAATGGTGCTCATATATCTCCTGTACTACGTAGCTCCCATTAAGCTGCTTCTTACTTAGCCTCTCTGAAGTACTTTATTTCGCTTGCTACTCCCAGAGTTTTAATTATACTTTTAATTTAAAGAGAAACTTAGAGAAACCTAAGTGATTAACCTCAGCTTAAGAAATGAAATATTTAATCAACTCATAGCTTTACATGAACGGGGATTCATACTCTTGATTCTATAAAATTATTATTGTTATTATTATAATATATATATATATATATATATATATATATATATATATATATATATATATATATATATATATATATATATATATATATATATAAAGACAAAAATACATTGGCCAAACATTCACAAAAATACAACAGAAAGTAAAACATAGGTAACTCAGAGCAACATCTCGAATACTTCGTCCAGCTCCCCTACGGTGGGCTGCGTGCCCAGAATGCTGCAGGCATTTCCTCTCTGGATCGCAACACTGAGTCTCTGAAAGAGAAAGCTGGTCGCCCTGTGGTCCTTGGTTTCTATGATGAGCTTTTCACCCAGCTCTTTGAGGAACTTCAGAGCACACTTGCCCCATGCTCCAAGGGTCTCCGACCCTATTGGAATGAAGTTATAGCAAGGGGGAAGGTCTTCATATTTTCGCATCTTCTTGGTCTCCCTGTGGCTGGCAGCTCCACCCCCTTCCACTAGGAGTATAGCAAGTAGGTGTCTTCCAATGTGGCAGCACAGGTGTAGTCCCAGGCAATCTGCTTTCCATCCTTCCAGGGTAGCATAGTGGCTCCATCAGGACGCTTTTGACTTCCATCAGACCTCTGTACTTGGGGTTCCCGTTGAGCTGGGCAACGGGCTTTGGCGAGGCTTGTCATTGACCTCCTCATGTCTGGCATACTTCCCTTCTGCTGTGTGACACACAAGACCATGAAGTCCGAATTGATCAGCTGTCGCCCTGCCGCAAATACACCTATGCTCGGTGAGGATGGGGGCAGCTAGGCGAAGAGCAACACCAATCCGAATGGCCTGTGGGTCGAGACGGGTGCCCAGGGAGGAATTGGGAACAGCTAACAGGAAATCTCCTGAGTGTGGTGCCTTCACTGCCAGGAGACGAGCTTTGTCCTTTCCTGAAGCATTGGAGAGCATTGTGTTGGCGATTTTTTCCATGATCGTTTTGTCCCAGTGGGACTGTTTGTGCTGTTTGGGAGGAGCTGGTCTACTGAAGGAGTCTGTAAGGGTGTCCCACCGAATCGCTGCTTCAGTAAACCAGGGGTCTTGAGCTCCTACCACGTCTCTCAAGCGTTCGGGAACTATCTTCTTGACTAATGCACTGGAAGCCAAATACGAAGACAGAAAAGCAGGTAAAGCAACATGCGTTGCTTTACGCACCCCTATACCTCCCAGTCGCACTGGGAGGGTTGCCTGATCCCATTGCTGATCCTCTAGTGACAGGTTCAGTGTGTTCTTAAATATATATATATATATATATATATATATATATATATATATATATATATATATATATATATATATATATATATATATATATATATATATATATATATATATATATATATATATATATATGATGGATGGATTTATGAAGGATGAGGTTAATCATAGAACTGATGAGGGAAAAAAGGTGAGTAGTGCGTTGAGGTATATGTGGAGTCAAAAAATATTATCTATGGAGGCAAAGAAGGGAAAGTATGAAAGTATAGTAGTACCAACACTCTTATATGGGTGTGAAGCTTGGGTGGTAAATGCAGCAGCGAGGAGACGGTTGGAGGCAGTGGAGATGTCCTGTCTAAGGGCAATGTGTGGTGTAAATATTATGTAGAAAATTCGGAGTGTGGAAATTAGGAGAAGGTGTGGAGATAATAAAAGTATTTGTCAGAGTGCTGAAGAGGGGTTGTTGAGGTGGTTTGGTCATTTAGAGAGAATGGATCAAAGTAGAATGACATGGAGAGCATTTAAATCTGTAGGAGAAGGAAGGCGGGGTAGGGGTCGTCCTCGAAAAGGTTGGAAGGAAGGGGTAAGGGAGGTTTTGTGGGCGAGGGGCTTGGACTTCCAGCAGGCGTGCATGAGCGTGTTGGATAGGAGTGAATGGAGTCGAATGGTATTTGGGACCTGACGATCTGTTGGAGTGTGAGCATGGTAATATTTAGTGAAGGGATTCAGGGAAACCGGTTATTTTTATATAGCCGGACTTGAGTCCTGGAAATGGGAAGTACAATGCCCGCACTCTAAAGGAGGGGTTTTGGGATACTAGCAGTTTGGAGGGATATGTTGTGTATCTTTATATGTATATGCTTGTAAACTGTTGTGTTCTGAGCACCTCTGCAAAAACAGTGATTATGTGTGAGTGAGGTGAAAGTGTTGAATGATGATGAAAGTATTTTCTTTTTGGGGATTTTCTTTTTGAGTCACCCTGTCTCGGTGGGAGACGGCCGACTTGTTAATAAATAAATAAATAAATAAATAAATATATATATATATATATATATATATATATATATATATATATATATATATATATATATATATATATATATATATATTATATATATATATAGTTAAGATTATACTGTTTATAATGTAACAAAGATACACAGTAGAGTGTGATAGGCAATGATAAATGATAATTCAAACCTAGAGTAGCATTCCATCTTGGGCCCAGGCATATAAATCCCACTGATGTACACTTAAATACGTAATATATCCTCTTTTATAGACCCATTAAAACTCTGGGTTTGATATAGGATCAAATAAACTTGTGTGTGTGTGGTTGAGGCCAGAGCTTCAGGTCCCTACAGCCTCATTCACAATATACCAACATAAACTTAGCTATAAAACCCTGACGACCTTGCTTTTAGCTGATGCAGATACAAGGCACCGACCGAACTCCTGCACACGAAAGTAAGCTGGTAGATAGCAACCATCCAGGGAGGTACTACCTTCGTGTCATATAAAAGTGAAACAGGTTGTAGGCTTGTATACAGCAACTACCCAGGGAGGTACTAACTGTCATACGAGGGTGAAACAGAAGTAGTAGGTTGGTAACAACGACCATCCAGGGAGGTACTAACCTGTCATGTGAAGGTGAAACAGAGGTAAGTTGGTATACAGGAACCACCCAGGGAGGTACTACCAACCAATCTTACGAGTGTGAAACGGAAGCCTGTTAAATATTTTACACTAGCAGGATTGCTAGTCTTTTCTTTCTCTTTCATGAATATTTAAGATAACATAAATCCTACACATTTCTCCTTCCATACAGAAGTTCACATTCCAGAAAGTCTCAGTTTCCAGTTTAGTAGGCCTAATTTGAGATCGGACCACGGTGGCGATAACCACAGAAACATGAACCGGTTATCCACAGATATGAAGTGCTCATGATTTTTTTGATTAACCATATGTATGGTAAGGATTGAGATAGGATAGAGTAGTGGTAAGAGACGTGTATATGTATATGAGTTATTTCTGTCACATAGTGACGAATTATTTCCCGCTGAAATTATTGCAACTCCGTCACTGTGGGAGGATAAACTCGAGGTGATTTAAGCAAACGAAACAAACGAGTTTGTTTTTCAAGATGGTACACTGTATAGAAGATTGAATACTACTGGTTTTGTCATAGGTGAGAAGGCCCATTGTTATGAAATGTTTTTCTGGCAGACTTAAGGCTGAGAGGAACGATATACGTGTCTTGGGCACAGTTAAGACTGAGAGGAATGACGTACGTGTGTCTTGGGAACAGTTAAGGCTGAGAGGAACGATGTACGTGTGTCTAGGGCACAGTTAAGGCTGAGAGGAATGACGTATGTGTCTTGGGAACAGTTAAGGCTCAAATGCACGATGCAAGTGTGTCGTGCACAGTTATGACTGAGATGAACGATGTATTCAGTTAGAACCTGCTTTTTTGTGGACTTCCGGTATAAGAGATTAACCGTGTGTGACTGGTCGACACAACTGGTGATAAAAACGTACTGGTTCAGCGGTCTTGTTGTTACCCTCAGGCAGTGATGCTGGTTCAGTGGTCTGAATGCTGCCACCAAGAAATGTTGCTGGTCCAGCCAGTGGTCTGGATGCTGGACCAGTAATGATGCTGGTCTAATAAGACCCTACGGGGTTTATAAATATATATATATATATATATATATATATATATATATATATATAATATATATAGAAGAGAGAGATAGAAATATTTAATTTATACCTACCTTATGTATACGTTTCTAGTCAACTGAACTAGGCTTCAGTGTGAGCAAAATACATTGTACAAAAACTATTTTTAGTTGTATCTCCGTGTGGATATATTTGTGTAACTGACCACCTTCTATTACATTTTTTATGTATGTGGTGACCTGAGCAGGTCATTTAACACAAGTAGTGGAGGCTCTAGCCTCCGTCTGCTAATCGCAGTCTGGTCCTTAACTGTTTAGGTTATTTTTGTCGATTTTTTTTAACTGATTAGTGCTTTCATGATAGATGGTAGGCGTAATACAGCCCACCAAGGAATTCTATCAGGCCTATTACTGTACAGTGTCTAGGAGTTTAAGATTTTTTTTTTTTTTACAATTTAAGAAAAGTATTTTTATTTGGTTATGTCCTAATAATATGGAGCGTATTTTGCGCGGTCATAGCAGTACGACGCTTGATACTTTTAACATAAGCACCAAATGATTTCAGATAGGTTTGTTTGGTTAGGTAAGGTAAGATTCGTCAGGAAACAGGACAAGTGTTTCCTTCCGCTGGTCATAGTCATGTGATGACCCACAGCTGGAGCATTTGGTCTGCCGACCGAGGCCTTCCGCTGACTTACCGGTCCATCCCTTTAAAAATTATGGTTAGAATTATAAACAACTATTACACATATATTATTTTTGTATATTTGTTGGTGTTCCCTGTTCCTACCAGGGTGAGTGCGTGTCACTTCCACCTGTAGACCAGCTGGTCTTCCTGCAGGTACAACACACCGCGGTAATTATGAGGCGTTTCTTTATATTTTAGATCTCTGTTTACCTCTGGTCCAGGTGGTTGGTCACTTCACTTCCACGAGGATATATCGCTGTCAGTGGCCCTATAAACCCCCAACAACAACACTAGGATATATATACGTCAAGAAGTTTATGTCTATCAGTGCATAAATACTGCGAGTTTACTTCAGTTCTTATTTTTGATGATTAAGGTATTCTTGACTGGTGGTGAACATGCAGCCTTAATGACCCTTGTGTAACAAGTATAAAGCACAATTAGCCAAGCAACCTTCGCCTTCCCTCTCTTACCTGACAACTGTAAGTATCAGATCATGTGTGACCTTGTTTCTTACTTAGTTTATGTGTTTATTTTCCTATATTGACTTTACTGTGGCCTTCAGGTGAAGATCATTTTATTTACTTTTTTTATTTGTGGTTTTACAGAATGCTCATCTAATATCACTTTAAGTATGATGTGTTTGACCTTGTTAAACACTTATTATAACGAATAATGAAAGTGTATTGAACACTTGTTAATGCTCAGTAATAACCCGCATAGAAACAGAAACTCAGAACGAAAAATTGGTGCTATTTTAGCGTGTGGTCTATCAGCACATTTGCACTAACCTAACCTAACCTAATTTAGCCTAACGTAACGTAACGTAACGTAACCTAGCCTAGCCTAACCTAAGCTAACCTAACCTAACCTAACCTAATTTAGCATAACGTAACGTAACCTAACGTAACCTAGCCTAGCCTAACCTAAGCTACCTAACCTAGCCTAACCTAATCTAGGTTAGGTTAGGTTAGTGTAAATGAGCTGGTAGACCGCTGGCTAAAGTAGCACCGATTAACTGATCTGTATATTTCGACCCCCTTCTGGGATCCTCTTCATCTGCTGAAGATAATCCCAACAGGGGGCTCGAAATAACCATTTCAATTAATCTTCTGAGTTTCTGTCTCATTGTGGGTTATTATTTGAGCACTTATAATTTTTCATGGACGAGAGTGCTGGCCCTTGATATTTGTGGCCAGGTTGGTTAATTGCTTTTAAAGCCTGTTACCTGCGAAGGGCTGCATGCATACCACCGGTCACTAGCAGTAAAGAATACTTTAATCGCTAAACTGGGGATTAAAGTGAACTCTCAGCGTATATACACTGAGACATACATCAGGTATATATATATATATATATATATATATATATATATATATATATATATATATATATATATATATATATATATATATAGCGTGTGAAACTTATCTAAGGCCGCTAGGCTGGTGATGACCACTGGTCAGAAATACTAGCCCTCTCTTGTTCTATAATGTGTGCAGTAGCTAGAAAAAAAAATAGAAAAGGTTAGATTGTTTTGCAAGGCAGATTACAGTTATTACGATAATTGTGTGTGCGTTTAAATTATGAAATAAGTATATAGATTTATTGGTATATGTTTTATAGTTTATCTTTCGTGAAATTGCTAGATTAAACAGAACTGGCTATGATCTGTCACATTGTTAATGTACATTATACCTAGACTAACTAATGCTGAGAAGTATGTGTAATCACTCTGGTCACTGGTGAATACAAATATTTCCCCGTAGCGTAGTGTTAGTTCATTGGGCTTACAACTGAAAAAACTAGTGTCTAACCTTCGGGCAGGTGTGAGACGTATGGGCATGTTTCCTAGCACCTGCTGTCCCTGTTCACCTAAGACCTGCTGTCTGCTCACTTAAGCCCCCAAATGTTGTCTCCCATCATGTTTTCATTATAAGATCTCTGATATCTGTGTTCAAAGTCCATTATATCTCAGTAGAAGTGTTCCCCTTGCTCCTCTGAGTATGCTCCCGTATTCTCCTTGAAATTGTCAAGATGAGCATCAAGGATATGAACCTTAAGACCTGCTGTCCCTCTTCACTTAAGACCTGCTGTCTCCGTTCACCTAAGACCTACTGTTCCTTTTCACCTAAGACCTGCTGTCCCTGTTCACCTAAGACCTGCTCTTCCTGTTCACATAAGACCTTCTGTCCCTTTTCACCTAAGACCTTCTGTCTCTCTTCACTTAGACCTGCTGTCTCCGTTCACCTAAGACCTGCTGTCCGTGTTCACCTAAGACCTGCTGTCCCTCTTCACTTAAGACCTTCTGTCTCCGTTCACCTAAGACCTGCTTTCCGTGTTCACCTAAGACCTGCTGTCCGTGTTCACCTAAGACCTGCTGTCCGTATTCACCTAAGACCTGCTGTTCCTGTTCACCTAAGACCTGCTGTTCCTGTTCACCTAAGACCTGCTGTCCCTTTTCACCTAGCACCAGCTATTCCTGTTCTAACACATGCTGCCCTTGTTTATCTAGTAGTTAATTCATACATAGGCGGTTTAATGTTGGTTGCATATATCTTTACCTTTGAGGAGTTCCGAGAGTTTTTCTACTCCCGGAACCGGCCATGGGTCAGGCTCGTCTGGTGCTTTCTTGGTCAACCAGGCTGTGGTCAAGGAGGACCTAAGGACTCCAGTAAAAATAAGCCACCTTGCATGGCATTTTTTTTAAAGGTTACCTTGCATTATGAACAAATACGCTATGCTAGTATGGGCCAATCCGAGAAAATATTTCGAGGACGTAAACAAAGATTGTGCAGAAATCAGTTCTCTCAAGGTCTCTTGATCTGATAAACTGGAGCTTCTCTCATCTTTGGATCAAACCCGATTACCTCCCATTCCCCAGGAGCTGCATGGCTTCCCTTACGGTTTTAGCGCTTCCCCCATGCTGTTTAAGACACTATGGCAGAGGTGGATGGAGTGAGGAGGGACTGACCCCCGCATTAACACTGCGTAACCACGACAAACCGCCTTGTTGTGACTTGGTATTCAAGTCCAGCGGTATATAATACTACCGGGTGGGGTAGGCAGGCTGGTGCCTCACAGGGTAGACTACACACCTGGATGTAGGCAGGTGACTACGTAAGGAATTCATGCCATATTCGTAGCGAGGGTCAGGAGGGCTCTGCTTGTTGCAGTGTTTATGTAACCAGGTGGTAGTGTGTATGTAGCCAGGTGGTGGTGTGTACGTAGCCAGGTAGTGGTATGTAGCCAGGTGGTAGTGTGTACGTAGCCAGGTAGTGGTATGTAGCCAGGTGGTGGCATGTAGCCAGGTGGTGGTGTGTATGTAGCCAGGTAGTCATGTGTATGTAACCAGGTGGTAGTGTGTATGTAGCCAGGTGGTGGTGTGTATGTAACCAGGTGATGGTGTGTATGTAGCCAGGTGGTGGTGTGTATGTAGCCAGGTGGTGTGTATGTAGCCAGGTGGTGTGTATGTAGCCAGGTGGTGGTGTGTATGTAGCCAGGTAGTCATGTGTATGTAACCAGGTGGTAGTGTGTATGTAGCCAGGTGGTGGTGTGTATGTAACCAGGTGATGGTGTGTATGTAGCCAGGTGGTGGTGTGTATGTAGCCAGGTGGTGTGTATGTAGCCAGGTGGTGTGTATGTAGCCAGGTGGTGGTATGAAGCCAGGTAGTGGTGTGTATGTAGCCAGGTAGTGGTGTGTATGTAGCGAGGTAGTGGTGTGTATGTAGCGAGGTGGTGGTGTATGTAGCCAGGTAGTGGTGTGTATGTAGCGAGGTGGTGGTGTGTATGTAGCCAGGTGGTGTGTATGTAGCCAGGTGGTGATATGAAGCCAGGTAGTGGTGTGTATGAAGCCAGGTAGTGGTGTGTATGTAGCGAGGTGGTGGTGTATGTAGCCAGGTGGTGGTGTGTATGTAGCCAGGTGGTGGTGTGTACGTAGCGAGGTGGTGGTGTGTATGTAGCCAGGTAGTGGTGTGTATGTAGCCAGGTAGTGGTGTGTATGTACCAGGTAGTGGTGTGTATGTAGCGAGGTGGTGGTGTGTATGTAGCCAGGTGGTGTGTATGTAGCCAGGTGGTGAATATGAAGCCAGGTAGTGGTGTGTATGAAGCCAGGTAGTGGTGTGTATGTAGCGAGGTGGTGGTGTGTATGTAGACAGGTGGTGGTGTGTATGTAGCCAGGTGGTGGTGTGTACGTAGCGAGGTGGTGGTGTGTATGTAGCCAGGTAGTGGTGTGTATGTAGCCAGGTAGTGGTGTGTATGTAGCCAGGTAGTGGTGTGTATGTAGCCAGGTAGTGGTGTGTATGTAGCGAGGTGGTGGTGTGTATGTAGCCAGGTGGTGGTGTGTATGTAGCCAGGTGGTGGTGTGTACGTAGCGAGGTGGTGGTGTGTATGTAGCCAGGTAGTGGTGTGTATGTAGCCAGGTAGTTGGTGTGTATGTAGCCAGGTAGTGGTGTGTATGTAGCCAGGTAGTGGTGTGTATGTAGCCAGGTAGTGGTGTGTATGTAGCCAGGTAGTGGTGTGTATGTAGCCAGGTAGTGGTGTGTATGTAGCCAGGTAGTGGTGTGTATGTAGCGAGGTGGTGGTGTGTATGTAGCCAGGTGGTGGTGTGTATGTAGCGAGGTGGTGGTGTGTATGTAGCCAGGTGGTGGTGTGTACGTAGCCAGGTAGTGGTGTGTATGTAGCCAGGTAGTGGTGTGTATGTAGCCAGGTAGTGGTGTGTATGTAGCCAGGTAGTGGTGTGTATGTAGCCAGGTAGTGGTGTGTATGTAGCGAGGTGGTGGTGTGTATGTAGCCAGGTGGTGGTGTGTATGTAGCGAGGTGGTGGTGTGTATGTAGCCAGGTGGTGGTGTGTACGTAGCCAGGCACAAGTATGCTGGAACTGTAAGCTGAATCAGAACATAAGAATTGTGGATTCCCTCTCAACATTTGTCTCCAAATGCATGACAGAACTGATGAATTGAGAGAGCCGTACACTGTAAGGCAGAAGTAGGTTACAACTTTATTTTTTTAGTCAGTAGGTTGAGGACAATATTGCAAGAAGACGCCAAATGAACTTGTTTAACTTACACTGAGGGAAATTAACACCAATCAGTCCATCTACCATCATTCTATCATGCAAGAGTTGCCACGTATCTGTGTCATATCCAACAAAATCGTCAGACTCCTGGCTGTCAGTACTCCCCGGCTTCGGTTAGGCTACAAGTACCTCTGGGAGCCTACTCCGCTAGTTAATATAGACATAACCAAAATAAAAATATATGAAATAGTAATAATTATACCCATAATTTTTAAATGGGTGGACGGGTAAGCCAGTGGAAGACTTCGGTCAGATGACCAAGAGCTCCATCTGTGGGTCATCATATGACTAAGACTCACGTCAGGAAACACTTGTCCTGTTTCCTGACAAATCCTACCTAACGTTGAATATTTTTTACACAGTTGATACTGCCCAGGATAATAACATCACTGCAGTGAATTTACATGTTTTGTAAATGTCTTCTATATGTACTGTGTTTGTTCATAGTGACGCCCATCCATGTCTCATCTATTTTCAATTGAATTCTATAATCCTTGACTTAAACGCTGCATCTGAGGACCACATACCATCCAGCACTATTGAGCTACTCTGTTTACTGTCAGCCCTACAGCCTCCATCATCAGCATTCATCGTGCAACATTCAGTTCATGTGCCTGGTCAACAACCATGGCAGAGAATGCATGTTGTGATGTTTTTCACAGCAAAGTTGTCTTTTATGAATTCTTCATCGAGGTTAGGATGACAATCTTCCAGTGAAACTAGTATATCACGCAAGTTACCAGAAATCCGTGTGTGTTTCAAGGCAAACAACCAAGGCACTATCTTGGTCAGGGCCTCCACATAAAGCTGGAGGTATCATTCTTATATCACTCTCACGTGGATCATTAGGATTAGTTCTAACCCCGGAATGATATACCAGACTCGGAACTTGGGACATATCTCGTTTCTTTCTTCCATATCTCGCTTCTTCTTTCTTACACCAATATGATATCTGTGCTGCTGTCTTCTAAGTCTTTGCAGTATTCAGTATAGGTCTGCTGCAGAAGTATACTGAGACTACTACCTGCGATCTGACGAGTCCCTCAGTGCTCAGCAGTTCTGCTGCAAAAGGACACAGAGACTGGTGCCTGTGATCTGACGAGTCCTCGAGTGTGTCACATGGGACACTTTTGTTAAAGAATCTGCTTTTCCAGAGGTGATAACACCAGGCAGAACAAGTTTAGTGGGCTTCTTACATGTGATATATTTTACTGTCAGTCTATATATCCTCTTCTTTATCTCTTTTCGCCATCTACCAGTAGTCTTTATTAACCCTCAACAGCCTTTATTAACCCTTACCAGCCCTTAACTCCTCAGCAGTCCCGCGGGTTGCTGGGGCAGGGTAAGGTAGAGTTCCTCAGCATTACAGCAGAGGGTGATGCTGGTGATGTGGGTACTGGGATGAAGGGCTCTGATTGGTACCTCGCTCTGGTATTACTTTCTTGCTATTATCTGGTATTACTTTCTTGCTATTATCTGGTATTACTTTCTTGCTATTATCTGGTATTGCTTTCTTGCTGGTATCATTAGTCTGGTGTTATTTTTATCGTATTACTGTGCTGATACTGTTCCGGTATTAGTGTGCTTGTATTACCGGGGTGTTATTTACTGTGCTGGTATTACTGTACTGGTATAATTATTCTGGTATTACTGTACTGGTATTATTATTCCGGTGTTAGTGTAGCTGTATTACTGGCTTCACAAACTTTGATATTTCTAGTACTAACCTGCAGTACAGGTTGTACTATATAAACACCGGCCAGTAACAACGTCAATAGCAATTTACTTAGGCACAATATTAACACAGTCCAAGATAATGATTAACAATGAGAACACAACTGCATCAGAGGATCGGTAGTTACATGGAGTTTACCTGGAGAGAGTTCCGGGGGTCAACGCCCCCGCGGCCCGGTCTGTGACCAGGCCTCCTGGTGGATCAGAGCCTGATCAACCAGGCTGTTGCTGCTGGCTGCACGCAAACCAACGTACGAGCCACAGCCTGGCTGGTCAGGAACCGACTTTAGGTGCTTGTCCAGTGCCAGCTTGAAGACTGCCAGGGGTCTATTGGTAATCCCCCTTATGTATGCTGGGAGGCAGTTGAACAGTCTCGGGCCCCTGACACTTATTGTATGGTCTCTTAACGTGCTAGTGACACCCCTGCTTTTCACTGGGGGGATGTTGCATCGTCTGCCAAGTCTTTTGCTTTCGTAGTGAGTGATTTTCGTGTGCAAGTTCGGCACTAGTCCCTCTAGGATTTTCCAGGTGTATATAATCATGTATCTCTCCCTCCTGCGTTCCAGGGAATACAGGTTCAGGAACCTCAAGCGCTCCCAGTAATTGAGGTGTTTTATCTCCGTTATGGCGCGCCGTGAAGGTTCTCTGTACATTTTCTAGGTCAGCAATTTCACCTGCCTTGAAAGGTGCTGTTAGTGTGCAGCAATATTCCAGCCTAGATAGAACAAGTGACCTGAAGAGTGTCATCATGGGCTTGGCACCCCTAGTTTTAAAGGTTCTCATTATCCACCCTGTCATTTTCTAGCAGCGGGAATTGATAAAATGTTTTGGCCCTTGAAGGTGAGATCCTCCGACATGTCACCCCCGGGTTTTTGAGTTGGTTTTTTGCTTTATTTTGGCCAAAATTTGGTTTGTACCTGAGAGTTTTAATTTCCTGTGTTTACCAAAATCTGAGAATTTAAAAATTTTCATCGTTGAACTTCTAGGGGTTTTTCTGCAGCCCCCCTGAAAGATTTTGGTTGATATCGCCGGGAAACCCTTGGGCCGTTTTCTGAGGGAAGACACTTCATGCAGATTCGGGGTCATTGAAAGGGGGAAAAGGGACCGGTGCTGTGGTGACACCCTTGTCTATGTCAGATATGGGGATGGGGAAAACAAGATGGGAGCGAAAAGTACGTGCCTTGGGGAAAACAGAGCTTTTCCCCGTAGCTCCCTCGGACTTTCGCTGTTGATATACCCTTTGTGTTCTGTTTGTGAGGAAATTTAGACCCACGCCCCAATTTTTTCCTTTTTATTCCTTTAGAGAAATTTTGGTGCGTTTTTACGCCTGGTCACCTTGTGGGGGAAGGTTTTTTGCAAAGTCTGTTTTTTATAAAATTTTTAAAACAAAAGGGGGTGGGAGATAATTGACTGGTGAAAGTTTTTCCAATGACGAGGTGTTTCGAGTCTCCCCGCCGTGGTACCCCAGGCCAGCACTTCATTTAAAATGGAGGGAAATCCCCGAGGATTCGGTCTAATATGTCTATCCTTAACTTTTGTTTCTATTTTCCTCCCTATTTTAAACTTTCTCTTTTTACCCAAGTAAAGTTCACCACTGAACTTAAAGTGGTTTGGGGTTGGCATTTATTCGGAAAACTTTTGGGACATAAACCCAATTTATCGTGGCCCAGTTTGGTTGTGATGACGGTTTGGTTGTGGTCAAAAAGGGTTGATTAGGTAGTAGGGGGTGGTAGTGCGGGTTAGTGGTTGGTGGGTTTCAGGTGGGTACAGAAAAACACTGCAGGGCGAGGCTATTGGGAATTTCCGGGTTTTAATAGATTTTAATATTTTGGGAAAAGAGGGTAATTGGAGTACATGTGAAACAGAGAGAGGAGGGAGAGGGGAGAGAGAGAGGGGGAGAGATGAAAGAAGAGAGGGGAAATGAGAATTAAAATTTTGCCCCCGGGAAGCCCCCCTGGGGGGGGTTCCTTGACGCTGGTGAGGGGTCTGATTAGAAAATTTGGGGATCTGTGCTCCATTTTCCCTAAAATTGACCCTGAATCCCCTTCATCCCCCCCCCCCAACTTTGCGCTGTATAACCCTTGGGGTTTGGGCCCCCCCAATTTTATTATTTTAAATTTGCCCCCAAAATCAAATATTTTAAATTTTGCACCTCATATCCATCCTGTGGAGGGTAGGGCAATAACATAAGGATACACAAAAGGCCTAGGAACTAGGCCTTTTGTTAACAGAAGTACGTCTGGATATATATTTGCAATTTATGTTTCTGTTGTTGAAAGCTAATTTAGGATATTTGCTTAACATATGTTATCTTATTTTCATTAATAAGATAACTTGATATATCACATAGGTTATCATATATTCCTCAATAATTGGATAATTAAGCACATAATGTTCAAGATAGTGACCATAGTGTTGGCCACATACTTTGTATTTGGTTTGATTATCATCTGTGTGTCTGCCAAACTGCCAGAAGTACTTGTAACCAAGCCTAAGCCTGGCCACTACAACATCAGTCAGTACTTGTAACCAAGCCTAAGCCTGGCCACTACAACATCAGTCAGTACTTGTAACCAAGCCTAAGCCTGGCCACTACAACATCAGTCAGTACTTGTAACCAAGCCTAAGCCTGGCCACTACAACATCAGTCAGTACTTGTAACCAAGCCTAAGCCTGGCCACAACAACATCAGTCAGTACTTGTAACCAAGCCTAAGCCTAGCCACGTAGAATTAGGCGTAGAATTAGGGGGAATATGATTGAGGTGTATAAATGGAAGACAGGAATAAATAAAGGGGATGTAAATAACGTGCTGAAAATATCTAGCCTAGACAGGACTCGCAGCAATGGTTTTAAGTTGGAAAAATTCAGATTCAGGAAGGATATAGGAAAGCACTGGTTTGGTAATAGAGTTGTGGATGAGTGGAACAAACTCCCAAGTACCGTTATAGAGGCTAAAACGTAGTGTAGTTTTAAAAATAGGTTAGATAAATACATGAGTGGGTGCGGGTGGGTGTGAGTTGGACCTGATTAGATGGTGCTACTAGGTCAGTTGCCGTGTTCCTTCCTTAAGTGAATGTGACCTGACCTGACTAGGTTGGGACATTGGCTTAAGCCGGTAGGAGACTTGGACTTGCCTCGAATGGGCCAGTAGGCCTGCTGCAGTGTTCCTTTTTTCTTATGTTCTTACATCAAGCCTAAGCCTGGCCACTACAACATCAGTCAGTACCTGTAACCAAGCCTAAGCCGGCCACTACATCAGCCAGTACTTGTAACCAAGCTTAAGCCTGGCCACTAGAACATCAGTCAGTACTTGTAGCCAAGCCTAAGCCTGGCCACTACAACATCAGTCAGTACTGGTAACCAAGCCTAAGCCGGCCACTACAACATCAGTCAGTACCTGTAACCAAACCTAAGCCGGCCACTACATCAGTCAGTACTTGTAACCAAGCCTAAGCCTGGCCACTACAACATCAGTCAGTACTTGTAACCAAGCCTAAGCCTGGCCACTACAGCATGTGTCATTACTTGTAACCAAGCCTAAGCCTGGTCACTACAACATCAGTCAGTACTTGTAACCAAGCCTAAGCCTGGCCACTACAGCATGTGTCAGTACTTGTAACCAAGCCTAAGCCTGGCCACTACAGCATGTGTCATTACTTGTAACCAAGCCTAAGCCTGGTCACTACAACATCAGTCAGTACTTGTAACCAAGCCTAAGCCTGGCCACTACAACATCAGTCAGTACTTGTAACCAAGATTAGCCTGGCCACTACAGCATGTGTCAGTACTTGTAACCAAGCCTAAGCCTGGCCACTACAACATCAGTCAGTACTTGTAGCCAAGCCTAAGCCTGGGCATTACAGCATGTGTCAGTACTTGTAACCAAGCCTAAGCCTGGCCACTATAACATCAGTCAGTACTTGTAACCAAGCCTAAGCCTGACCACTACAGCATGTGTCAGTACTTGTAACCAAGCCTAAGCTGGGCCACTACAGCATGTGTCAGTACTTGTAACCAAGCCTAAGCCTGGCCACTACAGCATGTGTCAGTACTTGTAACCAAGCCTAAGCCTAGCCACTACAACATCAGTCAGTACTTGTAACCAAGCCTAAGCCTGGCCGCTACAACATCAGTCAGTACTTGTAACCAAGCCTAAGCCTGGCCACTACAACATCAGTCAGTACTTGTAACCAAGCCTAAGCCTAGCCACTACAACATCAGTCAGTACTTGTAACCAAGCCTAAGCCTGGCCACTACAGCATCAGTCAGTACTTGTAACCAAGCCTAAGCCTGGCCACTACAACATCAGTCAGTACTTGTAACCAAGCCTAAGCCTGACCACTACAACATCAGTCAGTACTTGTAACCAAGCCTAAGCCTGACCACTACAAACATCAGTCAGTACTTGTAACCAAGCCTAAGCCTGACCACTACAACATCAGTCAGTACTTGTAACCAAGCCTAAGCCTGGCCACTACAACATCAGTCAGTACTTGTAACCAAGCCTAAGCCTAGCCACTACAACATCAGTCAGTACTTGTAACCAAGCCTAAGCCTGGACACTACAACATCAGTCAGTACTTGTAACCAAGCCTAAGCCTGGCCACTACAACATCAGTCAGTACTTGTAACCAAGCCTAAGCCTGGCCACTACAGCATCAGTCAGTACTTGTAACCAAGCCTAAGCCTGGCCACTACAACATCAGTCAGTACCTGTAACCAAGCCTAAGCCGGCCACTACATCAGCCAGTACTTGTAACCAAGCTTAAGCCTGGCCACTAGAACATCAGTCAGTACTTGTAGCCAAGCCTAAGCCTGGCCACTACAACATCAGTCAGTACTGGTAACCAAGCCTAAGCCGGCCACTACAACATCAGTCAGTACCTGTAACCAAACCTAAGCCGGCCACTACATCAGTCAGTACTTGTAACCAAGCCTAAGCCTGGCCACTACAACATCAGTCAGTACTTGTAACCAAGCCTAAGCCTGGCCACTACAGCATGTGTCATTACTTGTAACCAAGCCTAAGCCTGGTCACTACAACATCAGTCAGTACTTGTAACCAAGCCTAAGCCTGGCCACTACAGCATGTGTCAGTACTTGTAACCAAGCCTAAGCCTGGCCACTACAGCAGTGTCATTACTTGTAACCAAGCCTAAGCCTGGTCACTACAACATCAGTCAGTACTTGTAACCAAGCCTAAGCCTGGCCACTACAACATCAGTCAGTACTTGTAACCAAGATTAAGCCTGGCCACTACAGCATGTGTCAGTACTTGTAACCAAGCCTAAGCCTGGCCACTACAACATCAGTCAGTACTTGTAGCCAAGCCTAAGCCTGGGCATTACAGCATGTGTCAGTACTTGTAACCAAGCCTAAGCCTGGCCACTATAACATCAGTCAGTACTTGTAACCAAGCCTAAGCCTGACCACTACAGCATGTGTCAGTACTTGTAACCAAGCCTAAGCCTGGCCACTACAGCATGTGTCAGTACTTGTAACCAAGCCTAAGCCTGGCCACTACAGCATGTGTCAGTACTTGTAACCAAGCCTAAGCCTAGCCACTACAACATCAGTCAGTACTTGTAACCAAGCCTAAGCCTGGCCGCTACAACATCAGTCAGTACTTGTAACCAAGCCTAAGCCTGGCCACTACAACATCAGTCAGTACTTGTAACCAAGCCTAAGCCTAGCCACTACAACATCAGTCAGTACTTGTAACCAAGCCTAAGCCTGGCCACTACAGCATCAGTCAGTACTTGTAACCAAGCCTAAGCCTGGCCACTACAACATCAGTCAGTACTTGTAACCAAGCCTAAGCCTGACCACTACAACATCAGTCAGTACTTGTAACCAAGCCTAAGCCTGACCACTACAACATCAGTCAGTACTTGTAACCAAGCCTAAGCCTGACCACTACAACATCAGTCAGTACTTGTAACCAAGCCTAAGCCTGGCCACTACAACATCAGTCAGTACTTGTAACCAAGCCTAAGCCTAGCCACTAAACATCAGTCAGTACTTGTAACCAAGCCTAAGCCTGGACAACTACAACATCAGTCAGTACTTGTAACCAAGCCTAAGCCTGGCCACTACAACATCAGTCAGTATACTTGTAACAAGCCTAAGCCTGGCCAACTACAGCATCAGTCAGTACTTGTAACCAAGCCTAAGCCTGGCCACTACAACATCAGTCAGTACTTGTAACCAAGCCTAAGCCTAGCCACTACAACATCAGTCAGTACTTGTAACCAAGCCTAAGCCTGGCCACTACAACATCAGTCAGTACTTGTAACCAAGCCTAAGCCTGACCACTACAACATCAGTCAGTACTTGTAACCAAGCCTAAGCCTAGCCACTACAACATCAGTCAGTACTTGTAACCAAGCCTAAGCCTGGCCACTACAACTTCAGTCAGTACTTGTAACCAAGCCTAAGCCGTGGCCACTACAAACATCAGTCAAGTACTTGTAACCAAGCCTAAGCCTGACCACTACAACATCAGTCAGTATTTGTAACCAAGCCTAAGCCTGGCCACTACAACATCAGTCAGTACTTGTAACCAAGCCTAAGCCTGGCCACTACAACATCAGTCAGTACTTGTAACCAAGCCTAAGCCTGGCCACTACAACATCAGTCAGTACTTGTAACCAAGCCTAAGCCTGGCCACTACATCAGTCAGTACTTGTAACCAAGCCTAAGCCTGGCCACTACAACATCAGTGTTCACATTACAAGTTTCTCCATGAACGAACTTACCTACGTTCAAGTTATTATAGTGAGTTATAGATCTACTCAGGCTTCTAACTGCATTCCTATAACATTCAGTTTCATTATTTACTTCTCTCCTAATATTATTCCTAATGCTATGCACATACATCAAAATTATATTCTACATTTTCTTTCTGATCATTTTCTTTGGCTAACTTATCAAGTTGATCACGACGGAGTAATTCAGTGTGTGATGGAATCCATGAAAGTTATATATTATCTTTTTCGTGATTCTTTAATATCTCTACCTAACGTTTCCAATGAGCATGTTTGTCATTATGAGCAACATGCGCCTTCATAGATGGCGCCTTCATTGATGACATAGTCAGTGATGATCAGAGAGTCAAGTTCACAAGTTAACTTTAGTACCATTAGGATGCCAAACATAGAGGTTGTCGTGTAGACGCTTAGTTATTAATTCTTATGCCTGACTTAACATGGTGTATCTAGTTGTTAACTAGGGAGGCGACAACAAGAGCAGCTGCAGCCTTGCCACTAGACTCCTGCTTAGATCATGGTGTATCTAGTTGTTAACTAGGGAGGCGACAACAAGAGCAGCTGCAGCCTTGGCACTAGACTCCTGCTTAGATCATGGTGTGTGTCTAGTTGTTAACTAGGGAGGCGACAACAAGAGCAGCTGCAGCCTTGCCACTAGACTCCTGCTTAGATCATGGTGTGTCTAGTTGTTAACTAGGTAGGCGACAACAAGAGCAGCTGCAGCCTTGCCACTAGACTCCTGCTTAGATCATGGTGTGTCTAGTTGTTAACTAGGGAGGCGACAACAAGAGCAGCTGCAGCCTTGACACTAGACTCCTGCTTAGATCATGGTGTGTCTAGTTGTTAACTAGGGAGGCGACAACAAGAGCAGCTGCAGCCTTGCCACTAGACTCCTGCTTAGATCATGGTGTATCTAGTTGTTAACTAGGGAGGCGACAACAAGAGCAGCTGCAGCCTTGACACTAGACTCCTGCTTAGATCATGGTGTGTGTCTAGTTGTTAACTAGGGAGGCGACAACAAGAGCAGCTGCAGCCTTGACACTAGACTCCTGCTTAGATCATGGTGTGTCTAGTTAACTAGGGAGGCGACAACAAGAGCAGCTGCAGCCTTGACACTAGACTCCTGCTTAGATCATGGTGTGTCTAGTTAACTAGGGAGGCGACAACAAGAGCAGCTGCAGCCTTGACACTAGACTCTGCTTAGATCATGGTGTGTCTAGTTAACTAGGGAGGCGACAACAAGAGCAGCTGCAGCCTTGACACTAGACTCCTGCTTAGATCATGGTGTGTCTAGTTAACTAGGGAGGCGACAACAAGAGCAGCTGCAGCCTTGACACTAGACTCCTGCTTAGATCATGGTATGTCTAGTTAACTAGGGAGGCGACAACAAGAGCAGCTGCAGCCTTGACACTAGACTCCTGCTTAGATCATGGTGTGTCTAGTTGTTAACTAGGGAGGCGACAACAAGAGCAGCTGCAGCCTTGCCACTAGACTCCTGCTTAGATCCTTCACTGTATATAATTTGCGATGCATTATTACTAGTCTGCCCCGAAATATTCATGTATGCTAGTGGATTTCTTTGTATACCTGGAGAGGATTTCGGGGGTTAATGTCTCCGTGGCCCGGCTTGTAACCAGGCCTCGCGGGGGATCAGGGCCTGATCAACCAGGCTGTAACTGCTGGCCGCACGCAAGCCGACGTACGAACCACAGCTTAACAATATTTTACTAAATATAAACTACACGCTGCATACTATGCAAAGAAATAAAAATAAATATTTGTTTTTATTTGAATTTGAACAGTTTATACAGAATTTCTTCTTGAGCAGGAGAGAGAATAAATAAATTTTTTTCTCCAGCGTCCAGAAGAACTTCACATCTCGAAGTTACATCATTAAGTATCACAGATGCCACACTTGATTATGTTTATTATGCACATCATACCCGTCCTGTGGGCGGTGGAGAGATTACAGAGGCACATAATGGGTCCAGGAGCTGTACCCATTATAATTGTACAAGTTACAGGGGTAATTAACTATTTACATGCTTATATCTGCTATACTCGCACTCTCACACTCCAGTACACATGTGAGGAGCCACGTACAACCTAGGTGTCACCATATGTGCCGTGATTAACACATGTGTTTGCATGAACCAGGGAGATGCATCTCTGAGGCAAATTACAAGTGTTGTGTTTTAGTGGCAAGATTAGAGGAGGCGATGGCTAGTGTAGGCGAAAGCTGGTTAAAAAGTGCCCCCACCCACGCCCACACCCCTGCCTAAACTCACGCCTACACCAGTGCCTACACCCACTCCCACGCCCGTGCCTACACTCACGCCCATGCCCGAGTCTGGTTGAATTAGTGTCTTTTGAGGGTGGAGAGGTGGAGTGAGGCTTGCAGGTCAGCAGGTCGACACACTCCACCTAACCTTCACTCACAATTTATACACACACACACACACACACACACACACACACACACACACACACACACACACACACACACATACACACACACACACACACACACACACATATATATATATATATATATATATATATTTTATATATATATATATATATATACATACATATGTATATATATATATATATATATATATATATATATATATATATATATATATGTGTGTGTGTGTGTGTGTGTGTGTGTGTGTGTGTGTTGTTGTGTGTGTGTGTGTGTGCACAACAAGCCACATTAGGATTGCAGCCCATGATACATGGCGACGCACTATCGTGCGTCGCCATGTATCATGGGCTGCCATTGATACCTTCCGTCTTGCCTCAGAGAATTTCAACTCCTATCTGTTGAGCTCTTGCAACATTGCATAGCTCCTAACGACGCACGAGAGTGCGAAGGATCTGGACCTAAAGATTTCCACCCCTGTGTGGCTTGTTCTGTATTGTTAAGATCGCCTGTATATATGTCGTGCCGAATAGGTAAAACTAGTCAGTTAGCAAGAACTCATTTAAAATTAAGTCTTTTCTAAAATTTTCTCTTATACGTTTAAAGATATTTTTTTTTTAATTTATGTTAATGTAAAAATTAATAATTTTGTACCAAAAAAGCCTTAGAAAACTTAACCTTATTTCAACAAGCGCAATTTAATTAAATCTATTCAAACTAAATATATTTTAGACAAGTTTACAATAATTTAATAATAAACAAACACAATGAAACGTATTTTTTTCGTTAGGGTTAGAATGAGTTTTGCGAAATTATTGCATACACAAATTTTCGCTTGCCTTATTCGGCAAGAAGAGCATTGCTATTTAAGCTAAAATAGCAAGTTTTACCTATTCAGCACGACATATTATATATATATATATATATATATATATATATATATATATATATATATATATATATATATATATATATATTATATATATATATATATATATAGTCAGCAATCAGGCATATTAGTTTTAATAATCTTGGTTGTCATCGTCAGATGGCAATCTGAAATGCTTCATAAAGTATTTAAAACAGCATAATGAAAGCCAGACCACTGTGACATGCACCAGACCACCGTGACATGCACCAGACCACCGTGACATGCACCAGACCACCGTGACATGCACCAGACCACCGTGACATGCACCAGACCACCGTGACATGCACCAAACCACCGTGACATGCACCAGACCACTGTGACATGCACCAGACCACTGAACTATGTCATTCGTTTCCTAAGAATTTTAAACATATGGACAAAACAGACCTTAGACTACACAAATAACCGGCACATAGGAGAAAGACAAGCTTACGACGACGTTTCGGTCCGACCTGGACCATTTACAAAGTTCTAACACAAAAGAATGAGGAAGCCAGTATATATTGGCGAAGAGGATAAGGACAGGACCAAGAGAGGAAGAAGAAGAAGCAGTGGTAAGGCTGGTAGTGGGTTAATAATGTCCCGGCATTTTCCAGCAGACTGGTTCTGGAAGTGAAGGTGGAGAACTTACCAGTGCTGCTGCTCACTGTCTAGAAAGAAATGACTAGGAGGAGACATGATTACGACGTACAATCAGATGGAAGGAAAGAGAAGGTGGGAACATAGTGAAATGCCAGAACAAGCAAAAGAGGAAAATAGATTGAAGCCATACAAGGATGAAAGAGGAATATTGATAAAGGCCATACGAATAAAAGGACGTATAAGAAGCGCATTCCACACACAGTTTGAAGACTAGGTATAACAAGGTTCAGGATAACAAAACTCACTAATACCAGATATAATAGCTCTAAAAGCTGGACCAGGTACTATGACTCGACCCATGCAAACTCAAATCAAGACAAAACAAAAAGGAACACAGGATTTGTAATTGATTTGTAGAGACCGAGAGGCTTGGCAGACAGTACTGGATACCTCTGTGAGGAGCAGAGCAGCGATGAGCGCACTGAGAACTCAGTAAGTGTAAGGGGACCACGACTCTTCAACACCCTCCCTTCAAGGACCCCCAGTGAAAATAAGTCACCTAGATTTTTTTTTTGGGGGGGGGGTTACCCTAGGTAATTTACACATGTTATTATGTATGATACTTTGTGCTGTCCTGGGAGACAGTAATGGTGAAGCTAAAGATTTTGTCCAGGTAGTCGGGAATTATACGCAGGAAGGAATACATGTAAATGACCTCATAGGGGACAGGAGCCGTAGTAGGGAAACAAGTGTAGTCAAAGATAAGATAAAACCAATATTGCAAACTAGAAATACCACAGGAAATAGCAAACAAGAGGACTCCACTAGCAATAGCGAGGATATATTACCAAAAACAACTGGTGGGAGCTCCATTGTTGGTGCTAGGGAGAATAGAAGTAAGACAGGGAAACATGACCCCAACGGGGAATACAGTCACAGAAACCCAAGGCAAACAAAACCCAAGGCCTGTGCACATACTGTGCACTTGGTATCTGCAGGCAGGGGAAATCTGGAAAAACAGACGGGACGTGCAACATGCCACCTAGAAAATCCCATGCCCTATGACAACAGGAAAATGCAAACCCCTTCCCTGTAAGATTTTAAACCTGAACTGTGTACCTCTTCAGTACAGGAAAAGATGTGCTATAACTTAAAATTGCCAGGCCACACCATCTAAAGGGACAAAAAAGATACAAAACATCCAGGCCTGGGAAAACCTGGGTAGCCACACCACTCAAGAGGGAGAGGTTTTTTAGTGCCAGGAAGGAAAAAAAACTGGAAAGAAATGGCAGAAATCGTAAAACCAAATCCATCATTCCTGGAGGGGAACCACAGTCGAGGGCCTCCACTCCAAACCAACAGATACAGATACTAATGCCGGAAAAAAAATCCCCCCCCAGTACCAACAATACCACCAGTCCATGACATTCTCTTTGCCAAATATTACAGGTCTAAAGCCAGCAACAAACAACAAAATACCTTTCATCCGTGGACTGCTTGCAGAGCAAAGGCAATGTTCGCGGCTTTCACTGAGACCCACATAAAGGATCACTTGGACAACGAAATATGGACCCCAGGTTACAACCTAACAGATGTGACAGAGTGAACAGGCAAAAGGGGGGGGGGGGGGTTGGCCTGTACATTGCAGTCACTTGTTTGCACAGAACTGCTTAATCCCTCAAATGATTTTAGTGGAATTTTTAGCAGTAAAGGTCAAGAACTACAACCTAGTCATTGTGGTAGTCTACAAGCTCCGGATGCAACATCCCAGCAATTCCAGGAACAGCTGTTAAAAATTGACCACTGTCGGGAAAATCTTCCAGCTCCTGCACCCAACATCTTGCTCCTGGGGGATTTCAACTTAAGGCACTAAAATGGGGGAATATAGCAAATAATATTGTTGCAGTAATAACACCAGGAGGCAGCTCTGATGAAAACTCACACTCACACGACTTTTAAAATCTCTGCACAAAATTAAATTTTAAAACCAGCAAATATTAGAGCCTACTAGACTGGGGGAATACACTAGACCTCACCCTTCACTAACAATGATGATCTGATAAGAAGTGTCACCATATCAAAAACAATACACTCAGATCAAAACATAATGAGGTTCAGACATGTATGCGCGGAGCCCAGACCTACATAAGGGAAAACTAGTCACGAGGGAGCATTCACCAAATTCAACTTCAATAACAAAAACATAAAGTGGACCAAGTAAACCAAGTCCTAAACCATTTTAAAAACTGGGAAGATATACTAACAACACAGACCCCAACTTATGCCTAGAACAGATTAACTTGGTGGCACTCGATGTATGCACAGGCTTATTCCCCCTAAGAAAAAGGAGGAGTAGATGTAAAATAAAAAAAGATAGGCACTCCCTTTAACAGGCGACGGAAAAGAATAACAAGCGGCTAAAAGAGGTCAATATAATCTGAAATGCGTAGGGAACACGGTCAGAGGAAATAGCAAGCATCGAACTTAAGCTAAAGGAATCTTTTTTGGAGTCAGGAATCGCGGGAAGAACTAAAGCCATAAATGAAATCGAAAGAAACCCAAAGTATTTCTTCTCCTATGCCAATCAAAGTCGAGAACAACGTTTCCAGTATTGGGCCCCTACTTAAACAAGATGGGTCCTACACAGATGACAGCAAGGAAATGAGTGAGCTACTCAAGTCCCAATATGACTCAGTTTTTAGCAAGCCGCTAACCAGACTGAGAGTCGAAGATCAAAATGAATTTTTTATGAGAGAGCCACAAAATTTGATTAACACAAGCCTATCCGATGTTATCCTGACGCCAAATGACTTCGAACAGGCGATAAATGACATGCCCATGCACTCTGCCCCAGGGCCAGACTCATGGAACTCCGTGTTCATCAAGAACTGCAAGAAGCCCCTATCACGAGCCTTTTCCATCCTATGGAGTTTACCTGGAGTTTACCTGGAGAGAGTTTCGGGGGTCAACGCCCCCGCGGCCCGGTCTGTGACCAGGCCTCCTGGGGATCAGCGCCTGATCAACCAGGCTGTTGCTGCTGGCTGCACGCAAACCAACGTACGAGCCACAGCCCGGCTGATCAGGAACTGCTTTAGGTGCTTGTCCAGTGCCAGCTTGAAGACTGCCAGGGGTCTGTTGGTAATCCCCCTTATGTGTGCTGGGAGGCAGTTGAACAGTCTCGGTCCCCTGACACTTATTGTATGGTCTCTTAACGTGCTAGTGACACCCCTGCTTTTCATTGGGGGGATGGTGCATCGTCTGCCAAGTCTTTTGCTTTCGTAGTGAGTGATTTTCGTGTGCAAGTTCGGTACTAGTCCCTCTAGGATTTTCCAGGTGTATATAATCATGTATCTCTCCCTCCTGCGTTCCAGGGAATACAGGTTTAGAAACCCAAGCGCTCCCAGTAATTGAGGGTGTTTTATCTCCGTTATGCGCGCCGTGAAAATTCTCCCGTACATTTTCTAGGTCGGCAATTTCACCTGCCTGAAAGGTGCTTTAGAGTGCAGCAATAAATTCCAGCCTAGATAGAACAAGTGACCTGAAGGTGTCATCAGGGGTTGGGCCTTCCCTAGTTTTGAAGGTTCTCTTATCAATCCTGTCTTTTTTCTAGCAGATGCGATTGATAACAATGTTAGGTCCTTTAAGGGGAGATCCTTTCCCACATAATCACCCCAGGTCTTTGAAAAATTTGGTGTTTCGCTCTATTTGTGGCCAAAATTTGTTTTGTACTCTGATGAAGATTTAATTTCCTCATGTTTACCATATCGGAGTAATTGGAAATTTCTCATCGTTGAACTTCATAATGTTTTCTGCACCCACTGAAAGATTTGGTTGATGTCCGCCTGAGCCTTGCAGGGTCGCAATGGAAACACTGGGCTTGAGATTCCCGGGGTGTCATCTGCCCAAAGGAAGAAAACGGTGCTGTGGCTGACATCCTTTCATGTCGGATATGAGGATAGGACAAGATGGGACTAGTAAATGTGCCTTGTGGAAAAGGAAGCTTTTCACCGTAGCTGCCTCGGACTTACCTGTTGACGATATCTCTTGTGTTCTGTTAGTGGGAAATATGATCCCTCGCCGGGGCTTTTTGTTATTCCTTTAGCGCGCATTTTGTGGCTATTACGCCATGGGCACACTTGTCGAAGGCTTTTGCAAGTCTTATATATTACTCTGCATTCTTTTGTCTCTAGTGCATTTAAGGACCTTGTCGTAGTGTTTCCCGTAGTTAGACAGACAGGGCGGACCTGTTCTAACCCATGTTGCCTGGGTTGTGTAACTGATGGGTTCTAGGTTGGGTGGGGATCTTGCTTCTTGACCCTTTTCAAAGATTTTTATGATTGGATGTTAGTGCTATTGGTCTGTAGTCTTGCTGTTGCTTACTGCCCCCTTTGTGGAGTGGGGCATTCTGTTGTTTTTTTGTAACCCGAGGGACGAACCCCCGTGTCCATGCTCCCCTTTTCCATAGGATGGAAAAGGCTCGTGAGGGGCTTCTTGCAGTTCTTATGAAACAGAGTTTCCATGAGTCTGGCCCTGGGGCAGAGTTTCATGGGCATGTTCATTTATCCCCCTGTTCAAGTCAATTTGCGTCAGGATAACATCGGATATGGCTTGTGTTAATCAAAATTGTGGCTCTTCATAAAAAATTCATTTTGATCTTCGACTCTCAGTCTGGTTGCGGCTTGCTTAAAACTGAGTATATTGGGACTTGAGTAGCTCACTCATTTCCTTGCTGTCATCTGTGTAGGACCCATCTGTTTAAGTAGGGGCCCAATACTGGACGTTGTTCTCGATTTGATTTGGCATAGGAGAAGAAATACTTTGGGTTTCTTTCGATTTCATTTATGGCTTTTAGTTCTTCCCGCGATTCCTGACTCCTAAAGGATTCTTTTAGCTTAAGTTCGATGCTTGCTATTTCTCTGACCAGTGTCTCCCCGCGCATTTCTGATATATTGACCTCTTTTAGCCGCTCTGTTATTCTTTTCCGTCGCCTGTAAAGGGAGCGCCTGTCTCTTTCTATTTTACATCTACTCCTCCTTTTTCTTAGAGGAATAAGCCTTGTGCATACATCGAGTGCCACCGAGTTAATCTGTTCTAGGCATAAGTTTGGGTCTGTGTTGCTTAGTATATCTTCCCAGCTTATATCGGTTAGGACTTGGTTTACTTGGTCCCACTTTATGTTTTTGTTATTGAAGTTGAATTTGGTGAATGCTCCCTCGTGACTAGTCTCATTTTGTCGGTCTGGGGCTCCACGCATACATGTCTGAACCTCAATTATGTTGTGATCTGAGTATATTGTTTTTGATATGGTGACATTTCTTATCAGATCATCATTGTTAGTGAAGATGAGGTCTAGTGTATTCTCCAGTCTAGTAGGCTCTATTATTTGCTGGTTTTAAATTGAATTTTGTGCAGAGATTTAAAAGCTCGTGTGAGTGTGAGTTTTCATCAGAGCTGCCTCCTGGTGTTATTACTGCAACAATATTATTGCTATATTTCCTCCATTTTAGGTGCCTTAAGTTGAAATCCCCAGGAGCAAGATGTTGGGTGCAGGAGCTGGAAGATTTTCCAGACAGTGGTCAATTTTTACAGCTGTTCCTGGAATTGCTGGGATGTTGCATCCGAGGCTTGTAGACTACCACAATGACTAGGTTTTGGTTCTCGACCTTTACTGCTAAAACTTCCACTACGTCATTTGAGGCATTAAGCAGTTCTGTGCAAACAAGTGACTCTGCAATGTACAGGCCAACCCCCCCCTTTTGCCTGTTCACTCTGTCACATCTGTATAGTTGTAACCTGGGATCCATATTCGTTGTCCAAGTGATCCTTTATGTGGGTCTCAGTGAAAGCCGCGAACATTGCCTTTGCCTCTGCAAGCAGTCCACGGATGAAAGGTATTTTGTTGTTTATTGCTGGCTTTAGACCCTGTATATTTGCAAAGAAGAATGTTATCGGACTGGTGGTATTGTTGGTACTGGGGGGGGATTTTTTTTCCGGCATTAGTATCTGTATCTGTTGGTTTGGAGTGGAGGCCATCGACTGTGGTTCCACTCCAGGAATGACTGGATTTGGTGTACGATTTCTGCCATTTCCTGCCAGTTTTTTTTCCTTCCTGGCACTAAAAAACCTCTGGACACGGGGGTCGTCCCACAGTTACTAAAAACAACAGACATAGCCCCACTCCACAAAGGGGGCAGTAAAGCAACAGCAAAGAACTACAGACCAATAGCACTAACATCCCATATCATAAAAATCTTTGAAAGGGTCCTAAGAAGCAAGATCACCACCCATCTAGAAACCCATCAGTTACACAACCCAGGGCAACATGGGTTTAGAACAGGTCGCTCCTGTCTGTCTCAACTATTGGATCACTATGACAAGGTCCTAAATGCACTAGAAGACAAAAAGAATGCAGATGTAATATATACAGACTTTGCAAAAGCCTTCAACAAGTGTGAGCATGGCGTAATAGCGCACAAAAAGCGTGCTAAAGGAATAACAGAAAGTCGGTCGATGGATCTATAATTTCCTCACTAACAGAACACAGAGAGTAGTCGTCAACAGAGTAAAGTCCGAGGCAGCTACGGTGAAAAGCTCTGTTCCACAAGGCACAGTAATCGTCTCTCCCATCTTGTTCCTCATCCTCATATCCGACATAGACAAGGATGTCAGCCACAGCACCGTGTCTTCCTTTGCAGATGACACCCGAATTTGCATGACAGTGTCTTCCATTGCAGACACTGCAAGGCTCCAAGCGGACATCAACCAAATCTTTCAGTGGGCTGCAGAAAACAATATGAAGTTCAACGATGAGAAATTTCAATTACTCAGATATGGTAAACACGAGGAAATTAAATCTTCATCAGAGTACAAAACAAATTCTGGCCACAAAATAGAGCGAAACACCAACGTCAAAGACCTGGGATGATCATGTCGGAGGATCTCACCTTCAAGGACCATAACATTGTATCAATCGCATCTGCTAGAAAAATGACAGGATGGATAATGAGAACCTTCAAACTAGGGATGCCAAGCCCATGATGACACTCTTCAGGTCACTTGTTCTATCTAGGCGGAATATTGCTGCACACTAACAGCACCTTTCAAGGCAGGTGAAATTGCTGACCTAGAAAATGTACAGAGAACCTTCACGCGCGCATAACGAGATAAAACACCTCAATTACTGGGAACGCTTGAGGTTCCTAAATCTGTATTCCCTGGAACGCAGGCGGGAAAGATACATGATTATATACACCTGGAAAATCCTAGAGGGACTAGTACCGAACTTGCACACGAAAATCACTCCCAACGAAAGCAAAAGACTTGGCAGACGATGCAACATCCCCCCAATGAAAAGCAGGGGTGTCACTAGCACGTTAAGAGACCATACAATAAGTGTCAGGGGCCCGAGACTGTTCAACTGCCTCCCAGCATACATAAGGGGGATTACCAACAGACCCCTGGCAGTCTTCAAGCTGGCACTGGACAAGCACCTAAAGTCAGTTCCTGATCAGCCGGGCTGTGGCTCGTACGTTCGTTTGCGTGCAGCCAGCAGCAACAGCCTGGTTGATCAGGCTCTGATCCACCAGGAGGCCTGGTCACAGACCGGGCCGCGGGGGCGTTGACCCCCGGAACTCTCTCCAGGTAAACTCCAGGTAACTGTATTTATGTGTAGCTGTACCTAAATAAACTTACTAAGCACGAGGGTGATTACCAACAAACTCCTAGCTGTCTTCAAGAGGTAACTTGACAGACTCCTGAAGTCACTTCCTGATCAGCCAGGCTGTGGTGCATACGTTGAACTAAGGGAGGCGGGCACCAAAAACCCTGACCTTCAGGGGGTCACCGTCCCCCACGGTGACCCCCTGAAAGCAGCTACCAGGTATGATACAGGAGATACAGTACTTAAAGAGACTCGGTGAGATGACAGCAAGGAGACAGTGAGAATACAGAGAAAAGTGAAGGAAAATAAATTTCTGTGTCGCAGCTCAGGGGAAAAAATTGAGAAAATTGGCAAGAGTATTAGGAACATCCGGGTCAGTCCCTGATCCTTGGTGAGGGCTGATGGCCGCCCTGATGGCCGGGATAGTACGACCCATCCCTCTCTGGTCCTTCTTTAAATATCTGTATTGATATTAGGGCCACCTTTGTTTGATCCGTGAATACGGGATCCTGGATAATTATGTTCTCGTCCTGATTCATGAATATAAGATCCTGGATAACTGTGTTCCCGTCCTGATTCATGAATATAAGATCCTGGATAACTGTGTTCCCGTCCTGATCCATGAATATGGGATCCTGGATAATGTTCCCGTCCTGATCCATGAGTACAGGATTCCGGATAATTATGTCCTCGTCCTTATCCGTGGATAAATGAACAAGCAGGATATTTACATGTATAAGTAATAGTATTGGTAACAGAACTAAACTTTTTCTGTCAGTGGTTCTGGAAGTTATCTTCCCCAGGTCCTGGTCTTAGACCAACACTGCTAGGTTCTGTTAGTGGTTCTGGAGGTTATCTCTCCCAGGTCCTGGTCTCAGACCAACACTGCTAGGTTCTGTTAGTGGTTCTGGAGGTTATCTTCCCCAGGTCCTGGTCTCAGACCAACACTGCTAGGTTCTGTTAGTGGTTCTGGAGGTTAATCTTCCCCAGGTCCTGGTCTCAGACCAACACTGCTAGGTTCTGTTAGTGGTTCTGGAGGTTATCTTCCCCAGGTCCTGGTCTCAGACCAACACTGCTAGGTTCTGTTAGTGGTTCTGGAAGTTATCTTCCCCAGGTCCTGGTCTCAGACCAACACTGCTAGGTTCTGTTAGTGGTTCTGGAGGTTATCTTTCCCAGGTCCTGGTCTCAGACCAATATTACCAGGTTAGAGAGAAAAGAATACAGGATAAAGAATATTTATAAGTACATAGGGAAGCAAAAGTGTGTGTATACTGGATGTAAGTTGGAGTTTGTAAGATTTACCTGTCATCTTACGTGTTCATGAGACAGATTTACCTGTCATCTTACGTGTTCATGAGACAAATTTACCTGTCATCTTACGTGTTCATGAGACAGATTTACCTGTCATCTTACGTGTTCATGAGACAGATTTACCTGTCATCTTACGTGTTCATGAGACAGATTTACCTGTCATCTTACGTGTTCATGAGACAGATTTACCTGTCATCTTACGTGTTCATGAGACAGATTTACCTGTCATCTTACGTGTTCATGAGACAGATTTACCTGTCATCTTACGTGTTCATGAGACAGATTTACCTGTCATCTTACGTGTTCATGAGACAGATTTACCTGTCATCTTACGTGTTCATGAGACAGATTTACCTGTCATCTTACCTGTTCATGAGACAGATTTACCTGTCATCTTACCTGTTCATGAGACAGATTTACCTGTCATCTTACCTGTTCATGAGACAGATTTACCTGTCATCTTACGTGTTTCATGAGACAGATTTACCTGTCATCTTACGTGTTCATGAGACAGATTTACCTGTCATCTTACGTGTTCATGAGACAGATTTACCTGTCATCTTACGTGTTCATGAGACAGATTTACCTGTCATCTTACGTGTTCATGAGACAGATTTACCTGTCATCTTACCTGTTCATGAGACAGATTTACCTGTCATCTTACCTGTTCATGAGACAGATTTACCTGTCATCTTACCTGTTCATGAGACAGATTTACCTGTCATCGTACGTGTTCATGAGAAAATTTTCCTTATCACTTTAGGACAGATTTTGTCATTTTACGGTTTACCGAGACCCATGAGTCACATGCATTGCGTGTTCATGAGACCAGATTTCTGTCACACTGTTCATGAGACCAGTTTTCTGTCACACTGTTTGGGACAGATTTAACCCGTCTTTACGTTTAGGAAGATTACAGTATTTAGGTTCATGAGACATTACCTGTACCATTTAATGTTCATGAGGCAGGGTTTCCTTCACTACTTCTTGAGGAAAATCCCGCACACTCTAGAGATTCCCTCCTGTTTCATAGACGATTTTCCTTTATCTTAATCATAACAGTTATGTCATCCTTACTTCCATGACAGATTTATCCTCATATCTTACTCCTTCTAAAAAATTTTCCTTCCGTCCTGTTTCATGGATTCCTAGTCACCTTCCCCTTTTCCCTTTTGCTTCTCACCCTCCCTCATCCATCTAGTCCATTGTACCCTTTCTCCACTGTTCTATCTCCCAGTGTCCACCAGTGTTTTCATTCTTCAGGGGAAACGCTTAACTGTTGGTAAGATGTTTGTACCCCTACCCCTTTTATTTTGTGTGGTGGTGTGTTCATTCATCTGTGATGGAGGTTTCCACTCCCAGAGCCTCCATATTGGGTAAGAGATCTCTCAAATCGGTGTAGTCTGCTCTCCCAGTTTACCCTCGTACATAGTCCCCCATGTCCCCTCCTGTTTATTCCTGTGACTCCTTTTTTCCTCCTTAATTTTCTTTAAATCCTCTCCCTCACCATTCTCATTGACTGATTCCATCTCCCTCAAGGCCACCTCATTCCTAAATAGGAAAAAAAACTTAACTATAGAGTATTTATTAAAGAAGAGAAATTTTTAGAAATATCACATAATTGTTAATGTGAGATAGTGAACGTCAAGATTGTGGTATGTGAGTGCCCTGGAATGTACACTCACCTCTCTTATATACTGTTACTTTTTTACAAATGCATTTGATAAAGTGAATCCGAAATCGAGTACCATGCACTGTGAGGGCATATATGTGCGCTATACTGTTTTGGTTGTCATATTTCAGTCATGTTTGCAAAAGAAAATCGTGTTGTGTAGATGAGGTTTCAGGAGAGCTTACTGCTATTTTGAGTCGAACTCTGAGCAGCGGGCATCTTGGTCGCGTGGGACGCTATACGTGGACGCGCCCTCGTCGTCCAGTAGGCTCAAAAAAATCTAATTGGCTGAGACTTGGCTAGAGGTTTGTGTAAGATCACACTGCTAGCAACCACCCCTCTTCGTGGCAAACTATCTTTCTGGCGTGTTTACATATATCAGCTGATTCTGACGTGATTGCATACATCAGCTGATTCTGACATGATTACATGCATCAGCTGATTCTAACGTAATTACATGCATCAGCTGATTCTGACATGTTTACCTGCACCAGCTGATTTTGACGTGTTTACATACATCATCTGATACTGGCATGTTTACATGCATCAGCTGATACTGACGTGTTTATATGCATCAGCTGATATTCAAAATGCATTCCAGTGTATGTGAATCAGTGATTCACATACTCTACATCACTGATTCACGTACATTAATTAATCAGGCGGTAACACTGGTCAACAATTTTTGAAAAGTTGTATGCTTCTTAAAAAGATTAGTTAATTCTTATGTATTTTCATGTCCTGAATCCAAATATCACCTTGAAAAATGCTTATTGGTTATAGGTTTAAAGATACGTGACATGTACTATTTGATTATTTTATTATAACGTATAACATGTGTCAGTATGTTTTAAACTCTAATCCGTACTTACTCTCTGCCTTTTTGCTTGACGCTTATAGTGGGCTGAAGAATCATCTCTTGCCAATGTCCAGCAATAGTCTGCAAGCATTCTTGTGCCCCATTTGCCCTGGTACCATTTTTCCACGATTGAAATATCTTGGTGAAACCTTTCACCATGTTCGTCACTAACTGCCCCACAGTTCGCTGGAAAAAAGAAAGTCTAAATGTGAGTCTAAAGAGTGGATTTTAAGTGACATGTTACATCCCATGATCTTGTAAACCTTAATGAGGTCTTTCCACCAATTCTTCATAGTTGCCTTCCTTCTGTTTCCGAGAAATCCCTTCTCCACTAACTTGAATGCTTCTCAAGCAGCTTTCTCCTCCCCATGAAGGTCTGATTCAAAGTCACCATCTTTAAAAAGCTTCGAATCTAAGGACCATTGAAGACTTCCTTTCTTATCTTAGCGTCGCTCAGTGAGGGTAGTATTGATGTTAAATACTTGAATCCCTGACCAGATTTGTCCATAGCTTTTACAAAGTTTTTCACGAGCCTCAGTTTTATGTGTAGTGGTGGTAGCAAAATTTTGTTTGGTTCAATGAGAGGTGGATGTTGAACATTTTTCATCCCAGACTCCAGTGATTGACGAGGTGGCCAGTCTCTCCCGATGTAGTGGGAACCTCTTGCACGGCTGTTCCATTCACATAGAAAGCAGCAGTACTTGGTATATCCTCCCTGCAAGCCCATCACAAGAGCAACCTTTAACCTCAAAATATAAAGTTGCACATCACAACCATCCTATATGACTGTTGTAACAATAATGAAGGTGAATGAGACTGTGATTGTGGTAAGATACTGCCACAAGTCTGCTAGAACCTGTTGTGATACCTAGGATATCTCTGTAATTCAACTGAAGCATCCATCGGGGTACCTAGTAAGAATACGTCCCGTAGCTCGGTCGCTAGCACACTCAGCTCACACATTGAGGTCCGTGGTTCGATCCCCGGTACGGGTGGAAACATTAGGACGTGTTTCCTGTTACCTAGCAGTAAATAGGTACCTGGGTGTTAGTCGACTAATGTGGGTCGCATCCTGGTGACAAAATTAACCCAAGTTGCGGGAAATGCTCTGCATAACCAGGGCTTTCTATATAGTGTGTCCTGATGTCAGCTATGGTCTGTATAAGTTGTATCATGTACTTGTAAAAATAATGATTATTATTATTTAAACGCATCTGCCATTTCCCACCAAGGTAGGGTGACCACCATGGCAGGGTGACCACCATGGCAGGGTGACCACCATGGCAGGGTGACCACCATGGCAGGGTGACCACCATGGCAGGGTGGCCACCATGGCAGGGTGGACCACCATGGCAGGGTGACCACCATGGCAGGGTGACCACCATGGCAGGGTGACCACCATGGCAGGGTGACCACCATGGCAGGGTGACCACCATGGCAGGGTGACCACCATGGCAGGGTGACCACCATGGCAGGGTGACCACCATGGCAGGGTGACCACCATGGCAGGGTGACCACCATGGCAGGGTGACCACCATGGCAGGGTGACCACCATGGCAGGGTGACCACCATGGTAGGGTGACCACCATGGCAGGGTGACCACCATGGCAGGGTGACCACCAAGGCAGGGTGACCACCATGGCAGGGTGACCACCATGGCAAGGTGACCACCAGGCAGGTGACCACCAGGCAGGGTGACCACCATGGCAGGGTGACCACCAAGGCAGGGTGACCTTAAAGAAATGAAATTTTCTTATAATTAGTAATACAGGAGAGGTTACTAGCCCCATCTCCAGGCATTAGTTGCTCTTACACACGCATGGCTAGGAGAAATGTCCATTCCCGAAGAATAATTATTATATATTTTATTATTTTATATTTGATTATATTATATATTTTTCAGAGAGGTGTACCACCAGAGGTCGACTACTCGCGGAAAGTCAGGTGTTAGAACACCCAAGATCAGCGTATTGTAACACGCAGGTCACTGTTGGTGTAACACCAAGTATAGCGTGGTTGTAACACGCAAGTATCAGCGTGTTGTAACCACCAGTATCAGCTATGGTTGTAACACGCAGGATCAGCTGTGGTTGTAACACGCAGTACAGCTGATGGTGAAACACGCAAGTATGCAGTGGTGTAACACGCAGGTCAGCTGATGTGATTAAACACCAGAACAGTGAGGTGTAACACCAGGTATCAGCTTGATGCTTTAAACACAAGTATAGTGATGTATAACAGGAGGTATCATGTGGTTTAAACACCTGTACAGCATGATGTTGTAACACGCATTCAGCTGATGGTTTAACACGCGGTACATCGATTGGCTGTAAACACGCAGGTATCAGTGATGGTTGTACCGCGTATCATTGGTTGAACACCGTACAGCGAGTGTAAACCGCAGGTATCAGCTGATGTTGTAAACACTGTATCACTGATTTTAACCAGTATCATGATGTATTAACAGCATGTATCAGCTGATGGTATTATACACGCAGGATCAGCTGATGGTTTAAACACGCAAGTACAGTGATGGTTGTAAACACGCGTATCAGCTGATGGTTGTAAACACCGTACAGCTGATGGTTGTAAAACACCAAGGTATCAGCTGATGGTTGTAAACACGCAGGTATCAGCTGATGGTTGTAAACACGCAGGTATCAGCTGATGGTTGTAAACACGCAGGTATCAGCTGATGGTTGTAAACACGCAGGTATCAGCTGATGGTTGTAAACACGCAAGTATCAGCTGATGGTTGTAAACACGCAGGTATCAGCTGATGGTTGTAAACACGCAAGTATCAGCTGATGGTTGTAAACACGCAGGTATCAGCTGATGGTTGTAAACACGCAAGTATCAGCTGATGGTTGTAAACACGCAGGTATCAGCTGATGGTTGTAAACACGCAGGTATCAGCTGATGGTTGTAAACACGCAGGTATCAGCTGATGGTTGTAAACACGCAAGAATCAGCTGATGGTTGTAAACACGCAAGAATCAGCTGATGGTTGTAAACACGCAGGTATCAGCTGATGGTTGTAAACACGCAAGAATCAGCTGATGGTTGTAAACACGCAAGAATCAGCTGATGGTTGTAAACACGCAGGTATCAGCTGATGGTTGTAAACACTCATGAATCAGCTGATGGTTGTAAACACGCAGGTATCAGCTGATGGTTGTAAACACACAGGTTGTATCTATATTTTGACCAGGACGATCATTACGTTGTATAGTGAACATTACTCTCACACTGCTGGTGATGGAGGAAGATGTTTGTCATTGCAGAAGAAAAATGTCCTGCAGGAGGAAGAGAGGAAGAAGAGGAAGAAGAAGAAAAAGGAGGAGGAGGGGCACAAGGAATACGATGCGTTTAGAAAGAGGAATGGAGGAAAAGTAGGAGGAAGAATTTAGGAAGTATGGGAGTTTTGCAGCGGAATAAAAGGAGGAGGAAAATAATAAAAAAGAGCATTAGGAAGTGAAGGAATGAAAGGAGATGAGAGGCGACTGCAAGTAATTGGTGAAGATAACATTAGTGGAAGTCAGAGTCTGGAGCAGGGGTCGGGACGCAGCACTGGCTGACGAATGCAGCTTGAGGCAAAATCTAGACCACTAGGAGAGTGGTCGTATCTCAGTGTATTTCACCCACTTATCACCACTTCCCAGTCCTCCCCTCCTTCCTGCCTACCTTCACCTCTATCTCCTCTCATAAAATGCTAACGTGGGCTGCTCCCTTTCAACATAACCTTTAAAAACTGAGACGAAGTCCAGAAAATATTGGCAAGACTTGGTAAGAAGACAGTTTCAGTGAGTTTTCGGACGCTGCTCAGTATAAGCCTTCCGACTATGCTTCAGGTCGAATTCTCACAAATGGCTCCCTAAGGGTCGGTCATATACCTCCAGCCAATCAGGACGTTGTCCAAAACCCCTGCAACCCATCAGATAACGAGGAGTGACCGCCCCTTGCCTCTAAGCCACCACTCGACATTCTTTCCCTGAAATGCTTTACATCTCTTGCATAGCAAACAATGTGATGCAAATACCTTTAGAAATCACTGTTCGTGCGCCTGGAAGGTAAACACGCTTCGAGGGCCAGGAGGTGAGGAATGACACACTTGAGGGTCGAGAGCTAGAGGATGACCTACCCTCCAGGTAACCCCTAACGGTCAGGAGCAGCAGGGTTGACACAGACTCGAGGACCAAGAGCTGGAGGGTGGCTGCTGCATGCACCGAGTGTCTATATATTCAGCACACGCAAGAGAAACCACAGTACTGCGGTCATCTTTGCCAGGTGTAAGCATGGTGAGCAGAGCCATCTAGTGGTGGTATACCTCCCTAGATTATCTTTTTAGAATTGTATAACATTAATGTAATGAGACCGTTAGGTGTGCTGTGGCATTCTGACCCCTCAGGAGGGACGCGAGTGGATGGCTTAATTACCTTCTCTGGGTAACTCTTCCAGCCAATCAGACACTCCTAGGTCATCAGTTGGTACATACCATAGTGCCAGCTGGTTCATTATGACAGTTGTAGTTACTGTTTATTATCCACTGCATTCACTGCTCATTATTGAATTATTGTGGTGATACTTCTTGTTCATTCTGTATGTAGTCTACGTGTGAATATATTTAATCGCTGAAGATTTTACTGTCTACGTTTTTCCTTGTCGAATGTTGTGACTGTTACTGACTGTGGCTTGCAACACAACCCCGGGTACTGCAAGCCTTCAACACAACCCCGGGTACTGCAAGCCTTCAACACAACCCCGGGTACTGCAAGCCTTCAACACAACCCCGGGTACTGCAAGCCTTCAACACAACCCCGGGTACTGCAAGCCTTCAACACAACCCCGGGTACTGCAAGCCTTCAACACAACCCCGGGTACTGCAAGCCTACAACACAACCCCGGGTACTGCAAGCCTTCAACACAACCCGTACGCAAGCCTTCAACACAACCCGGATACTGCAAGCCTTCAACACAACCCCGGATCTGCAAGCCTTCAACACAACCCGGATACTGCAAGCCTTCAACACAACCCCGGATACTGCAAGCCTTCAACACAACCCCGGATACTGCAAGCCAGCAACACCAGGACTTGTTCACAGTTCACTTGGAGATCAGGAGCTGAAGAATGACTTATTGAAAGACAAGAGTTAGGGGGGACAGACTTGACGGTCAGAAGATGGAGGGTTAACAAACATTTGAGGGACAGAAGTTGGAGGGTGACATATACACTTGAGGGTTGAGTACATGCTGGTAGAATATTTGTGAAGCCAGTGGGTTATACATTCTCTGAATGACAGCATTTTCCGATACTGCTTCTGATTCACAAATGACCCGCACATAGGAGAGGAGCTTATGACGACGTTTCGGTCCGACTTCGTAAATGGTCCATATTGGACCGAAATGCCGTCGTAAGCTCCTGTTTCCTATGTGCGGGTTATTTGTGTGTTGTTCCAGTCACGGTATTGTGACTTTTTCTTCTTTACAACTTCAGATTGTTGCATTACCGTAGTGGCTGATTGTACCCTTTTACGACGTCAAAATTCGTTTCCCAGACTACGTTATACGTAGAGGGGAGGTAACTGTATGGAAATTTAGAAAGGGCAGTTGAGGAAGCCTTTCTGTGCTCAAGGAGCACAGAAAACCAGCGATGGTGTCAATAAAGGTCACATATTTCCCAAGATTCCACCGTGAAGGAATTGTTTCTAGTTAATGATGAGATAAAAGTTTGGAATTATTTTTTTTAGCATAACTTTAGGAATTCATGAGATTTCTTGCGTTTCTTGCATTGAAGGATTATCTACTAGGAGGTAGAGGTTGGCTTCTCACAACCCCAGGTCAGACTTGAAGAAAACAGTATATGGAGGGAGACGAAGCTGGGCATCGGATTTATAAGTTGAAGAGCATCGGACCTTTTAGAAGGTCGGTGAAGAGAAAGGTCCACTTAAAGTGATGGACACTTGAGTGCTTTACCAGGAAGAATTCGTATATAACAGATTATTGTATAACCTCTTGGTAATATTGTATCAGTGACCTTACACGAATAACTCGCACATAGAAGAGAGAAGCTTACGACGACGTTTCCGTATGACTTCGGTCCAAGTCGGACGGAAACGTCGTCGTAAGCTCTCTCCTATGTGCGGGTTGTGCATTATTCTTATCAATTACCTTCCCAGTGAGCTTGAAATAAGCGATAAAGTATCCAGTACTTGTGTGTGCTTCACATTGTCGGTAATTCTGACGGTGTAATTCCTTCATCTTCAGCGTATCTCAGCTCCAGCAACATGTCGCTGGCACAGCAATATCTGTGTATTCTCAGGTGGACACTTGGGTTACTGACAGGTGTACCTGGAGGGCGTCAAGTTCACACTGCCTGCTAGAGTAGGCTGTTTGGGTATTAAGAATTCTACCACCAGCAGAACCATTACCACCACCACCACCACCACCATCATCGCCACCAGTACCACCAGAACCACCACCACCAGTACCACCAGAACCATCATCACAAGTACCGCCAACACCACCACCACGACCCCCACCACTACGACTCCCCACCATTACCTCCCACCCCCCATAACGACCCCCCAACCACCACCTCTCAGTCAGTTCACAAAGAAGTGCGTAAATTAATAAGTTTAAATTAAATACTATGGAGGACACATTGTAGGAACTGGTTTATACCAAGGTCGATCACCACCATCTTTTTCCTACCCCCCCTCCCTCCCTCCCTCCCCAGCACCCTCCTTCCCCTCTCTCCCTCCCTCCCAGGTTCACTCCCTCCCTCCCTCCCTCCCTGGCCAACTCCCTCCTCCCCAGCGACCTCCCTCACTGGCTCGCTTGGCTCACTCGCTGGCACCCTCCCTGGCTCCTCCCAAGATCGCTCCCTCCCTCCTTAGCTCCCCCCCGCCTGGCTCATTCCTTCCTGGTTCTCTCCTTGGCTCACTCCCTGGCTCCCTTTCTGGCTCCCCTTTCCTGGCTCCCTTCCTGGCTCCCTTCCTGGCTCCCTTCCTGGCTTCCTTCCTGGCTTCCTTCCTGGCTCCCTTCCTGGCTCCCTCTCTCTCTCCATTCCTAGCTCCCTCCCTTCCTATTTTTTCACCCTCCCTAGCTCCCTCCCTCCCTCCCTCTCCAAGCATTTCTTTCTTCCCTCTCGAAGCCCCTCTCTCCTCAAGCCCTTCTTTCCCCAAACCCTTCTCTCCCTAAGCCCTTCTCTCCAAGCTCTCCCCCCTCTATCATCCCTGGGGGGGGGGGAGGGGGAGTAATGTTTTATCACCCCCTTAATACAACACTACCTACTATCACAACACTTTGTTAATGCAATTTTTAAATATATCTAAGCTATCACACAACACACACACGCACACACACACACACACATAACACACACACACACACACACACACACACACACACACACACACAACACACACATACACACACACACACACACACACACACACACACACACACACACACACACAGGAGCTGTGACTCGACCCCTGCAACCACAAATAGGTGAGTACACATACACACACACACACACACACACACACGCACACACACACACACACACACACACACACACACACACACACACACACACACACACATGTCTACAACACCAACATAAACAGCAACAACATATTCTTAAAACACATGTGCAACAGTTGCGTATTTTTATTTTTGAAACGTTTCGCCCACACAGTAGGCGTCTTCAGTCAGATACGGAGGCAGCAAATGTAGCAGCGAAGTAAAGATATGATCAGTCCCTCAACGTTGAAGAAATAGTATTTGAGGTGGTCAGTCCCTCAGCCTGGAGAATAGTTCATCTCCATGGTCTGGAACAAGGTGGTCAGTCCCTCAGCCTGGAGAAGAGTTCAGCTCCATGGTCTGGAACAAGGTGGTCAGTCCCTCAGCCTGGAGAAGAGTTCAGCTTCCTGGTCTGGAACAAGGTGGTCAGTCCCTCAGCCTGGAGAAGAGTTCAGCTTCCTGGTCTGGAACAAGGTGTTCAGTCCCTCAGCCTGGAGAAGAGTTCAGCTCCATGGTCTGGAACAAGGTGGTCAGTCCCTCAGCCTGGAGAAGAGTTCAGCTCCATGGTCTGGAACAAGGTGTTTCAGTCCCTCAGCCTGGAGAAGAGTTCAGCTCCATGGTCTGGAACAAGGTGGTCAGTCCCTCAGCCTGGAGAAGAGTTCAGCTCCATGGTCTGGAACAAGGTGGTCAGTCCCTCAGTCTGGAGAAGAGTTCAGCTCCATGGTCTGGAACAAGGTGGTCAGTCCCTCAGCCTGGAGAAGAGTTCAGCTCCATGGTCTGGAACAAGGTGGTCAGTCCCTCAGCCTGGAGAAGAGTTCAGCTTCCTGGTCTGGAACAAGGTGGTCAGTCCCTCAGCCTGGAGAAGAGTTCAGCTTCCTGGTCGGAACAAGGTGTTCAGTCCCTCAGCCTGGAGAAGAGTTCAGCTCCATGGTCTGGAACAAGGTGGTCAGTCCCTCAGCCTGGAGAAGAGTTCAGCTCCATGGTCTGGAACAAGGTGGTCAGTCCCTCAGTCTGGAGAAGAGTTCAGCTCCATGGTCTGGAACAAGGTGGTCAGTCCCTCGCCTGGAGAAGATTTTTCAGCTCCAGGGTCGGGGAAAAAGGGGGGTCAGCCCCTCATCCTGGAGAAGAGTTTCAGTCCATGGTCTGGAACAAGGTGGCAGTCCCTAGCCTGGAAAGAGTTCAGCTCCAGGGTCTGAACAGGGTGGCATTCCCTCAGCCTGGAGAAGAGTTCCTCCCCAGGGCTGGAAAAAGGGGGTCGTCCCCCGTCTGGAGAAATTCAGCTCCATGGTCTGGAAAAAGGGGTCAGTCCCCAGCCTGGAAAGATTTTTTGCTCCCAGGTCGGGAAACGGTGGTCATCCCTCCCTGGAGAAGAGCCCGCTTCAGGGTCTGGAAAAAGGGTGGTCATCCCTCACCTGGAGAAGAGTTAGCTTCAGGTTGGAAAAAGGTGGTCGTCCCTCACCCTGAGAAAGTTCAGCCCATGGCCCGGAACAAGGGGGCAGCCCCAGCCGGAGAAAGTTTTCACTCCATGGCGGGAACAAGGTGGTCAGTCCCCCACCTGGAGAAGATTCAGCTCCATGTCTGGAACAAGGTGGTCAGTCCTCAGCCTGGAGAAGATTTCAGTTTCCAGGTCTGGACAAGGTGGCAGTCCCTCACCCTGGAAAAAGTTCAGCCCCATGGCGGGGAAACAAGGTGGTCAGCCCCTCAGCCTGGAAAGATTTTTTTTTCAGTTAGGTCGGGAAAAAGGGTGGTCATCCCTCAGCCTGGGAGATTCAGCCCATGGTTGGAACATATAAGTGAAGCCGAGAAGGGCGTTTTAAAGCTGTCAAGGGACCTGCCTTCTACTTCCCTAGTATTCACCCCCTAATTTCCCCAGATCTTCCCCTCACTTTGACAGTATGAGCGTTCTCATTCTTTTTGCTTTTATATTTTTCCAGACCAGAAGCTGAACTCTTCTTTTCCCGGCTGAGGGATGAAAACCCTTTTTCCAGACCTGAAGCGAACTCTTTTCCAGGCTGAGGGCGACCACCTTGTTCCAGACCATGGAACGAACTATTTTCCCCGGGGAGGACTGAACACCTTGTTCCAACCATGAAGCTGAACTATTCTCCAGGGGGGGAGAACACCTTTTCCAGACCATAAGCTGAACTCTTCTCCGGGTGGGGACTGACCACCTTGTTTCCCAAACCCGGAAAACTGAAATCTTCCCGGTGAGGGACTGACCCCCCTTGTTCCAGACCATGGAGCTGAACTCTTCTCCAGGCGAGGGACTGACCACCTTGTTCCCGACCCTGGGGTGAAATATTCTCCGGCTGAGGGGTGAACCCTTGTTCCAGACCCTGAACTAAATCTTCTCCAGGGTGAGGGACGACCCCCCTTTTTCCAACCAGGAAGCGAACTCTTCTCCAGGCTGAGGATGACACCTTTTCCAGACCATGGAGGAACCTTCTCCCGGCTGAGGGACTGGAAAAACCTTGTTCCAGACTGAAGCTGAGCTCTTCTCCAGGGTGAGGGACTGAAACCCCCTTTTCCAGACCTGGAGCTGAACTCTTCTCCAGGCTGAGGGACTGACCACCTTTTTCCAACCATGGGGATGAACTCTTCTCCAGGGTGAGGGACGACCACCTTTTTCCAGACCAGGGGCTGAACTCTTCCCGGCTAGGGACTGACCCCCTGTTCCAGACCGGAAGCTGAACTCTTCTCCAGGCTGAGGGACTGACACCTTTTCCAGCCCATGGAGCTGAACCTTCCCCGGGCTGGGGGACTGACCACCTTTTTTCCAGACCAGGACGAACTCTTCCCAGCTGAGGGATGACCACCTTGTTCCAGACCAGGAGCTGAACTTTCTCCAGGCTGAGGGATAAACCCCTTGTTCCAGCCATGAAGCTGAATCTTCCCCAGGTGGGGGATGACCCCCTTTTTCCGCCCATGGAGTGAACTTCTCCGGGCTGAGGACTGACCCCCCTTTGTTCCAGCCCATAGCAAACTCTTCTCCGGGCTGAGGGACTGACCACCTTTTTCCCAGACCGGGAAACTAAACTCTTCTCCAGGCTGAGGGACTGACCCCTTGGGTTCCAGACCAGGAATAAACTCTTCTCCAGGCTGAGGGACTGACCACCTTGTTCCGCCCATAAAGCTGACTTTTTCTCCAGGCGGGGGACGTTTACATCACTTTGACTTCGCTGCTCAACCCCTGCCTCTGTATTAACGAAGAAGTTTACTGTGTAGGTGAAACTTTTCAACAACGAAAATCCCCCAACTCTGCCAGTTTTTAAAGAATAAATTGTCAGTATTTTATACCATTTCAAAATAACAACAACATAACAACAACAACAAAATATAGACATCATGACAAAAAAACAAAAAACAACAATATAGACATAGTAACATAGACAACAACAAAATATAGACATCAGTGACAAAACAACAACAACAACAAATAGAATCAGAACATGCAACAACAACAAATAACCAAAAACATAGACAACAACAAAAAAATAGACATCATAAATAGACAACAACAACAATATAGACATCATAACAAGACAACAACAACAATATAGACATCAGTAACATAAACAACAACAACAATATAGACATCAGTAACATAAACAACAACAACAACAATATAGACATCAGTAACATAGACAACAAACAACAATATAGACATCAGTAACATAAACAACAACAACAACAATATAGACATCAGTAACATAGACAACAACAAACAATATAGACATCAGTAACATAAACAACAACAACAACAATATAGACATCAGTAACATAGACAACAACAACAATATAGACATCAGTGACATAAACAACAACAACAACAATATAGACATCAGTAACATAGACAACAACAACAATATAGACATCAGTGACATAAACAACAACAACAACAATATAGACATCAGTAACATAGACAACAACAACAATATAGACATCAGTAATACTATCACCACCAACAACAGCAGTAACAAAAGCAACAATAACAACAACATTCAATTAAAGACAGCAACAAATAAACCAGCCTCTCTTAATGACATAAATGTACGTGCTAGATGGCAGACCCTGTGTTTGTTATCACCAATATTGTCAATAATTGTTTTTGTTGGTCAGTTTACTTTCTTGTGTGTGTACTCATAGATTTTTGTTTGTGTGGGTTGCGACTTAGCTCCTGGCCTTGCTCGGCATCATTGACATCTGGCCTCTTGGTCATTACCATATCTACTCTTCAAGCTGTGTACTGAGTTTGCCTCCATCACTGCCTCATCTAAGTCATTCCACTGTTCAACCATCCTGAGACTAAAGAAATACTTCCTGATATCCCTATGGTTCATGTGTGTCTTCAGCTTCCACCTGTGTCCCCTTGATCCTGGTCCTCTTACTTCAAGCAACCTGTCCCCATCAGCCAGACAAATTCCTCTTAAGTTTTATACGTAGTAATCATGTCCAACCTTGTCCTCTCCTCTAAGGTCGTCAAGTTCTGTTCTTTCAACCTCTCCTCATAGTGATTCCTCTCAGTTCTGGTACTAGTTTGGTTGCCGACCTTTGTACCTTTCTTCACGTGCTTGACCAGGTGTGGACTACATACTGGGGCCGCGTACTCAATGATTTACCTAATATGTGGTGTATAAGGTACTGGTGGATTCTTTATTCAAATTCCTGAATGTTATTCTGTAGTTTGTGAATATGCATGGTATTATGTTCACCCCAGGTCCTTTTCAATTCCTGATATTTGCAGCTTCCCTCCGCCAATGCTGTACTCTGTGTCCGGTCTACTCCCTCCTCCAAAGCGCATGACGTTTCATTTGTTTGAGTTACACCTGAGAAGTCACTTGTTTCACCACATCAGTGTGTTGAGGTCTCTGTGTAGTTTATCATTGTCCTCTCCTGTTCTTGTTCTTCTCTTAAATTTTACATCGTCATCAAAGAGTGACACATACGCCTCAAGTCCCTCCGGTAGGTCATCATTCACATACATTAGGAACAATATTAACAAGTGGGATTCCGTAAGGAACGCCACTTGCTACTTTCTCCCATTCAGATTTTTCATCCCTTACTGTTACTCTGCCTTCTGTCATTCAGGTATCCCTACACCCACCGGAGCGCTCTGCTTTTTAATTCTGTTTATTCTTTTAATTTCAGGACTAATGTCTTGTATGGTACTGCAGCAGATGCTTTTCTACGGTCTAAGAAAGTGTAATCTACTCAACTCTGTCTGTCTTGTTACATTATAGTCACTATATCGTAGAACTCCAGGAAGTTCGTAAGACAGGATTTTTCAGAATTAAATCCATGCTGGTTTTCTTCAAAGACTCTTCTCAGTCCCAAAGTATCTACAACTTTTGACAGTATGCGTGGTAGAGATGCTACTCTGTAGTTCACCGCCTCTTCTCTCTCCTCTTTATTTATAAATTTAAACCACATTTGCCTTTTCTAAAATTTTGCGGCAGCTGTCCTGGCAGGAGAGACTGGTTCAGTATCTTCAAATTAAAAAAATTATTACTTTGCATAGTATACAATGTGTAGTTTACATGTAGTAAATTATTGTTAAGCACAAAGAAAGTCACTAGAATGCAAGAGCATTTCGGGTAGAGTGATCATTTTGGGCTATTGGTTCACACAGTTCCCCTTCCCTCAGTACCCTTGCAGATGTTATCTGTTACCATTGCTTTTGTTACATCCAACTTTTGTGTCTTATCACTTCGTACCTGTTGGTCTCCTCTGACTACAGTACCTAATGGTTTGTCTGGAGATCTGGAGAGAGTTCCGGGGGTCAACGCCCCCGCGGCCCGGTCTGTGACCAGGCCTCCTTAGGTCAGTGTCCCGGGATGCGACCCACACCAGTCGACTAACACCCAGGTACCCATTTTACTGATGGGGAACATAGACAACAGGTGGAAAGAAACACGTCCAATGTTTCTACTCTGGCTGGGAATCGAACCCAGGCCCTCACCGTGTGAAGCGAGAGCGTTAACCACCAGGGCAAATATTTTTGTAAGATGGTTTGGGTTTGAGAAAGACTTGCCTAGTATGGGCCACTAGGCTGCTGCAAGGTTCCTCCTTTCTTGTGTTCTTAGTTCCACACTTTCTTCTTTGAAGACTTCTTTGAATATTTTGCTAATCTCTTCACAAACTTCTCTGTCATTCTCTGTTAGCGCATCTTCCTCCTTCCTCACCTTTATCACTTGCTCCTGCACAGTCGTCTTTTTTTATGTGGCTGTTGAGTAACTGTTGTTCAGCTTTGGTCTTTGAGGCTGTATCATTTTCAAACTGTCTTTCAGCTGTATTATTTTCAAACTGTCTTTCAGCTGTATTATTTTCAAACTGTCTTTCAGCTGTATTATTTTCAAACTGTCTTTCAGCTGTATCATTTTCAAACTGTCTTTCAGCTGTATTATTTTCAAACTGTCTTTCAGCTGTATCATTTTCAAACTGTCTTTCAGCTGTATTATTTTCAAACTGTCTTTCAGCTGTATTATTTTCAAACTGTCTTTCAGCTGTATCATTTTCAAACTGTCTTTCAGCTGTATTATTTTCAAACTGTCTTTCAGCTGTATTATTTTCAAACTGTCTTTCAGCTGTATTATTTTCAAAACTGTCTTTCAGCTGTATTATTTTCAAACTGTCTTTCAGCTGTATTATTTTCAAACTGTCTTTCAGCTGTATTATTTTCAAACTGTCTTTCAGCTGTATTATTTTTCAAACTGTCTTTCAGCTGTATTATTTTCAAACTGTCTTTCGCTGTATTATTTTCAAACTGTCTTTCAGCTGTATCATTTTCAAACTGTCTTTCAGCTGTTATTTTCAAACTGTCTTTCAGCTGTATCATTTTCAAACTGTCTTTCAGCTGTATTATTTTCAAACTGTCTTTCAGCTGTATCATTTTCAAACTGTCTTTCAGCTGTATTATTTTCAAACTGTCTTTCAGCTGTATTATTTTCAAACTGTCTCTTCAGCTGTATTATTTTCAAACTGTCTTTCAGCTGTATTATTTTCAAACTGTCTTTCAGCTGTATCATTTTCAAACTGTCTTTCAGCCCCCTGTCTTCTACTTCTTGCATATTCGTTGTAGTTCTGTAGTCCTGATGTTCTTCTGCTGCAGTAAGTAGGTACCTGAGAGTAAGTAGGTACCTGAGAGTAAGTAGGTACCTGAGAGTAAGTAGGTACCTGAGAGTAAGTAGGTACCTGAGAGTAAGTAGGTACCTGAGAGTAAGTAGGTACCTGAGTGTTAGTCAACTGGTGTGGGTCGCATCTTGGTGGACAAGATTTAAAGAACCACAGTGGAAATAAGATAGAGTCCTAGATGATGCACTGACTCTTGGGTTATCCTGGCTGGCTAACTCTCTGGGTTAAAAAGCCCAGCATGTCTTATCTTTACCATGATAGTTCCCTCTTCTGTAGTCTCATTTTCTGTTACTTGCTTCCTCCCTGTCTTTCTCCACTCCACTGTTCGACGGGTCACCATCTGAAGAAGACCCGGGCCGGGACAGTACCGGCGAATCAATCGAGTTCCATTTCCTTGTTTCTCAGGTTCACCAAGCTTAGTACCACATGACCGTAGACTCGTGCTTCCCCAGAATTAATGTGTATGTGTTCTTGTCTCTATGTACGTACTTATTTGTGGATGCAGGGCTCGAGTCAAAGCCCCTCGCCCCGCCTTCCAGCTTGCTGCTGGCCAGATTCACTCCTTTCCCTTCCCCTTCAGTATCGTGGGCCCTGTCATACCTGTTCTTAAAACTGTGTATGGTGTGTGTGTGTGTGTGTGTGTGTGTGTGTTGTACACTCACCTGTATATGGTTTGTGTGTGTGTGTATGTGTGTGTGTGTGTGTGTGTGTGTGTGTGTGTGTGTGTGTGTGTGTGTGTGCGTGCGTGCGTGTGTTTACCTCGCAGTGTTTGCAAGGGTCGAGTCACAGGTGATAAGGAGTGTCAGTATACTCTAACAGTAAGTGTGGACAACGTGTGGGAATGTAAGCTGGCAGTGCTCACTTTGACTTACCCCCTCTCCGCCCTCTCTCCTCCCTCTCACCTCTTCATTCTCTCCTCTCGCTCTCTCTTCCCTTCCCTCTCACCCTCTTTTTCTCTCACCTCTCCTTTCTCTACTTTCCCTTTTCACCTCTCCTTCTTTCATTCTCTTACCTATCACCATCTCCTACTTTCCCATCTTCTCCCTCTCACCACTCTTCCCTCTCCCTTCCTCTCCCTCTCCAACATGTCCTCGTCAATGTGTATCTTCCAAGTAGAACTTCCTGGGTTTATCATTACATTTTTCCTAGTCTCTCTCTCTCTAAAAGCACAATGTGTGTACACAGTATAATGACAGCAAGTGAAGCATTGAGCAACACGTCAGATCAGTAGTTTCCCAGTTTTCTTTTTTAAAGTCTTGCGAGATGTTCTCAGCTGAAGTTGTCTGCGAGGCTGATACCCACAGCCAGCTGCAGTGACACCAGACATCACTGAACCAAGACAACTGTAGTGACACCAGACATTACTGAACCAAGACAACTGTAGTGACACCAGACATTATTGAACCAAGACAACTGTAGTTACACCAGACATTACTGAACCAAGATAACTGTAGTGACACCAGACATTACTGAACCAAGACAACTGTAGGGACAAAACCCGACATTACTGAAACCAAGAAACGTATGACACCCAACATTTCTGAACCAAGACAACTTAGTGACCCAGACATACTGAACCAAGACAACTGTAGGACACAGACATATGAACCAAGACAACGTAGTGACACCAGACATTACTGAACCAAGACAACTGTAGTGATACCAGACATTACTGAACCAAGACAACTGTAGTGACACCAGACATTACTGAACCAAGACAACTGTAGTGACACAGACATTACGAACCAAGACAACTGTAGTGACACCAACATTACTGAACCAAGACAACTGTAGTGATACCAGACATTACTGAACCAAGACAACTGTAGTGATACCAGACATCACTGAACCAAGACAACTGTAGTGACACCAGACATTACTGAACCAAGACAACTGTAGTGACACCAGACATCACTGAACCAAGACAACTGTAGTGACAACCAGACATCACTGAACCAAGACAACTGTAGTGACACCAGACATTACTGAACCAAGACAACTGTAGTGACACCAGACATCATTGAACCAAGACAACTGTAGAGACACCAGACATTACTGAACCAAGACAACTGTAGTGACAACAGACATTACTGAACCAAGATAACTGTAGTGACACCAGACATTACTGAACCAAGATAACTGTAGTTGACACCAGACATTACTGAACCAAGACAACTGTAGTGACACCAGACATTACTGAACCAAGACAACTGTAGTGACACCAGACATTACTGAACCAAGACAACTGTAGTGACACCAGACATTACTGAACCAAGATAACTGTAGTGACACCAGACATTACTGAACCAAGACAACTGTAGTGACACCAGACATTACTGAACCAAGATAACTGTAGTGACACCAGACATTACTGAACCAAGACAACTGTAGAGACACCAGACATTACTGAACCAAGACAACTGTAGTGACAACAGACATTACTGAACCAAGATAACTGTAGTGACACCAGACATTACTGAACCAAGATAACTGTAGTGACACCAGACATTACTGAACCAAGACAACTGTAGTGACACCAGACATTACTGAACCAAGATAACTGTAGTGACACCAGACATTACTGAACCAAGACAACTGTAGAGACACCAGGCATTACTGAACCAAGACAACTGTAGTGACACCAGACATTACTGAACCAAGACAACTGTAGTGACACCAGACATTACTGAACCAAGACAACTGTAGTGACACCAGACATTACTGAACCAAGACAACTGTAGAGACACCAGACATTAATGAACCAAGACAACTGTAGTGACACCAGACATTACTGAACCAAGACAACTGTAGAGACACCAGACATTAATGAACCAAGACAACTGTAGTGACACCAGACATTAATGAACCAAGACAACTGTAGTCATTGTACATGACAACTGGTGGAGTCATCAGCAGGAGATGAGTCCACTAGTGTCAAGAAGACGTAGAAAAGGAAGTAGAAATAGAAGAGGAAGAAGATATAGAAGAGGAAGAAGAAATAGAAGAGGAAGAAGATATAGAAGAGGAAGAAGATATAGAAGAGGAAGAAGAAATAGAAGAGGAAGAAGAAATAGAAGGGGAAAAGAAGATATAGAAGAGGAAGAAGATATAGAAGAGGAAGAAGATATAGAAGAGGAAGAAGAAAATAGAAGGGGAAGAAGAAATAGAAGAGGAAGAAGATATAGAAGAGGAAGAAGAAATAGAAGAGAAAGAAGATATAGAAGAGGAAGAAGAAATAAAGAGGAAGAAGAAATAGAAGAGGAAAAAGGGATATAGAAGAGGAAGAAGAAATAGAAGAGAAGAAGATATAGAAGAGGAAGAAGAAATAGAAGAGGAAGAAGATATAGAAGAGGAAGAAGATATAGAAGAGGAAGAAGATATAGAAGAGGAAGAAGAAATAGAAGAGGAAGAAGAAATAGAAGAGGAAGAAGATATAGAAGGGAAGAAGAAATGAAGAGGAAGAAGATATAGAAAGGAAGAAGAAATAGAAGAGGAAGAAGATATAGAAGAGGAAGAAGATATAGAAGAGGAAGAAGATATAGAAGAGGAAGAAGAAATAGAAGAGGAAGAAGATATAGAAGAGGAAGAAGATATAGAAGAGGAAGAAGAAATAGAAGAGGAAGAAGATATAGAAGAGGAAGAAGATATAGAAGAGGAAGAAGATATAGAAGAGGAAGAAGATATAGAAGAGGAAGAAGATATAGAAGAGGAAGAAGATATAAAGAGGAAGAAGAAAATAGAAAGGAAGAAGATATAGAAGAGGAAAAAGATATAGAAGAGGAGAAGATATGAAGAGGAAGAAGATATGAAGAGGAAGAAGTTATAGAAGGGAGGAAGAAGATATAGAAGAGGAAGAAGATATAGAAGAGGAAGAATGTGTAAAAGAGGAAAATAAATGGAGAAGAGAAAAAATTATACATGAAAAATAATAAAATGGAAGTTAAGAGACGAAGCAGAAAAAGAAAAAAAAAGTGTTGGCATTGGTATTAACAGTTGGTACCCAGCAGTTGGTACCAGCAGTTGGCACCGCAGTTGGTACCGCGGGTTGGTACCAGCGGGTTGGTACCAGCATTGGTACCAGCAGTTTGGTACCCAGCATTGGTCCCAGCAGTTGGTACCACGTTGGTACCAGCTGTTGGTCCCACCCAGTTGGTACCAGCAGTTGGTACCAGCAGTTGGTCCCACAGTGGTACCAGCATGTGGTACCGCAGTTGGTACCAGCATTTGGGTTTACCAGCAGTTGGTATCACTTGGGTACCAGCATTTGGGTTTTAGCAGCATTTGGGTTTAACCAGCAGTTTGATACCAGCAGTTGGCACCAGCAGTTTGGTTATCAGCGTTGGTTTATCAAAAAGTTGGTTTATCAAGCAGTTTGTCCCAACATTGGAAATCAAACAGTTGGTTCAGAAAGTTGGTACCGCATTTGGGTTCAGCATTGGGTACCGCAGTTTGGTACAGCATTTTTGGTATTCAACATTTGGTAATCAGCAATTGGTATCCCCAGTTGGTACCAGCAGTTGGTATCAACAGTTGGCATCAGCAATTGGTACCAACAGTTGGTATCAAGTTTATTTCTGTGCTACACCTGGTGTCTACCTGTACAGTGATCTGTGCTACACCTGGTGTCTACCTGTACAGTGATCTGTGCTACACCTTGTGTCTACCTGTACAGTGATCTGTGCTACACCTGGTGTCTACCTGTACAGTGATCTGTGCAAACACCTTGTGTCTACCTGTACAGTGATCTGTGCTACACCTGGTGTCTACCTGTACAGTGATCTGTGCTACACCTGGTGTCTACCTGTACAGTGATCTGTGCTACACCTGGTGTCTACCTGTACAGTGATCTGGCACACCTGGTGTCTACCTGTACAGTGATCTGTGCTAAACCTGGGTCTACCTGTACATGATCTGTGTACACCTTGTGTCTACCTGTACAGTGATCTGTGCTACACCTGGTGTCTACCTGTACAGTAATCTGTGCTACACCTGGTATCTACCTGTACAGTGATCTGTGCTACACCTGGTATCTACCCGTACAGTGATCTATGCTACACCTGGTATCTACCTGTACAGTGATCTGTGCTACACCTGGTGTCTACCTGTACAGTGACCTGTGCTACACCTGGTATCTACCTGTACAGTGATCTGTGCTACACCTCCTGTCTACCTGTACAGTGATCTGTGCTACACCTGTCTACCTGTACAGTGATCTGTGCTACACCTGGTGTCTACCTGTACAGTGATCTGTGCTACACCTGGTGTCTACCTGTACAGTAATCTGTGCTACACCTGGTATCTACCTGTACAGTGATCTGTGCTAAACCTCCTGTCTACCTGTACAGTGATCTGTGCTACACCTCCTGTCTACCTGTACAGTGATCTGTGCTACACCTTGTGTCTACCTGTAAAATTTGATCTGTGCTACACCTCCTGTCTACCTGTACAGTGATCTGTGCTACACCTTGTGTCTACCTGTACAATGATCTGTGCTACACCTCCTGTCTACCTGTACAGTGATCTGTGCTACACCTGGTGTCTCCCTGTACAGGGGAATCTGTGCTAAACCTCCTGTGTACCTGTACAGTGATCTGTTGCTACACCTTTGGGTTCTACCTGTACAATGATCTGTGCTACACCTCCTGTCTACCTGTACAGTGATCTGTGCTACACCTGGTGTCTACCTGTACAGTGATCTGTGCTACACCTTGTGTCTACCTGTACAATGATCTGTGCTACACCTCCTGTCTACCTGTACAGTGATCTGTGCTACACCTTGTGTCTACCTGTACAGTGATCTGTGCTACACCTCCTGTCTACCTGTACAGTGATCTGTGCTACACCTTCTGTCTACCTGTACAGTGATCTGTGCTACACCTGGTGTCTACCTGTACAGTGATCTGTGCTACACCTGGTGTCTACCTGTACAGTAATCTGTGCTACACCTGGTATCTACCTGTACAGTGATCTGTGCTACACCTCCTGTCTACCTGTACAGTGATCGTGCTACCCTCCTGTTACCTGTACAGTGATCTTTTGCTAAAACTTGTGTCTACCTGTACAATGATCTGTGCTACACCTCCTGTCTACCTGTACAGTGATCTGTGCTACACCTGGTGTCTACCTGTACAATGATCTGTGCTACACCTCCTGTCTACCTGTACAGTGATCTGTGCTACACCTGGTGTCTACCTGTACAGTGATCTGTGCTACACCTCCTGTGTACCTGTACAGTGATCTGTGCTACACCTTGTGTCTACCTGTACAATGATCTGTGCTACACCTCCTGTCTACCTGTACAGTGATCTGTGCTACACCTGGTGTCTACCTGTACAGTGATCTGTGCTACACCTTGTGTCTACCTGTACAATGATCTGTGCTACACCTCCTGTCTACCTGTACAGTGATCTGTGCTACACCTTGTGTCTACCTGTACAGTGATCTGTGCTACACCTCCTGTCTACCTGTACAGTGATCTGTGCTACACCGGGGTGTCTACCTGTAAAAGTGATCTGTGCTACACCGGGTGTCTACCTGTACAGTGATCTGTGTTTAACCTGGTGTCTACCTGTACAGTGATCTGTGCTACACCTCCTGTCTACCTGTACAGTGATCTGTGCTACACCTCCTGTCTACCTGTACAGTGATCTGTGCTACACCTCCTGTCTACCTGTACAGTGATCTGTGCTACACCTGGTGTCTACCTGTACATGATCTTTTGCTACACCTTCTGTCTACCTGTACAGTGATCTGTGCTACACCTCCTGTCTACCTGTACATGTCTGTGCTCACTCTGTCTCTGTACATGATCTGTGCTACACCTGGTGTCTACCTGTACAGTGATCTGTGTTTACACCTGGTGTCTACCTGTACAGTGGATCTGTGCTACACCTTGTGTCTACCTGTACAGTGATCTGTGCTACACCTGGTGTCTACCTGTACAGTGATCTGTGCTACACCTTGTGTCTACCTGTACAGTGATCTGTGCTACACCTGGTGTCTACCTGTACAGTGATCTGTGCTACACCTTCTGTCTACCTGTACAGTGATCTGTGCTACACCTGGTGTCTACCTGTACAGTGATCTGTGCTACACCTCCTGTCTACCTGTACAGTGATCTGTGCTACACCTCCTGTCTACCTGTACAGTGCTTGGCCTCTAGTTCCTCCTGAGGCTGATAAATGTAAACAAAAACTAGATCTGGCGGTAGCCTTTCCCAACGAGGATCTTGTGCCGAAATCTAATGTACCTTTACGAGGAAGGAACTAACCAGGATGGTCCCTCTCTTTATTAACTCTCTTATTGTTGTTTGCTGTTTTATTTTTTATCGTGATTCTTGTTTTTTTTTGTTGAGATGTGTTTGTGTGGGTCGTCTAAAAGAGGTTGAATTTTGTGTATGGAGAGGTGGTATAGATTCACTTTTGATATAAATATGCCAACCGTGGCTTGGTTGGCAACGCTCTTGCCTCAAACACTGAGTGTCCGTGGTTCAATCCCCGGCACGAGTGGAAACATTGGGCGTGTTTCCTTACACCTGCGGTCCCTGTTTAACATGAAGTAGGTACCTGGGTGTTAGTCGACTGGTGTGGGTCGCATTCTGGGGGAACAGGAGTGAAGCACCACAGTGGAAATAAGACAGACAGTCCTCGATGATGCACCGACTTTCTTGTGTTATCCTGGGTGACTCACCCTCCTTACTCCTGCTTAAATATTTCTTTACTGATTTCTCTCTCTCTCTCTCTCTCTCTCTCTCTCTCTCTCTCTCTCTCTCTCTCTCTCTCTCTCTCTCTCTCTCTCTCTCTCTCTCTCTCTCTCTCTCTCTCTTTCTCTCTCTCTCTCTCTCTCCCTCTCTCTCATACACACGTCAAGAAATTAGAGAAAGTGCAAAGGTTTGCAACAAGAGTAGTCCCGGGGCTAAGGGGAATGTCCCACGAAGAAAGGTTAAAGGAAATAGGCCTGACGACACTGGAGGACAGGAGGGTCAGGGGAGATATGATAACAACACTTAAAATACTGCGAGGAATTGACGAGGTGGACAAAGACAGGGTATTCCAGAAGGGGACACAGAAACAAGGTGTCACAATTGGAAGCTGAAGACTCAGATGAGTCAAAGGGATGTTAGGAAGTATTTCTTCAGTCATACAGTTGTCAGGAAGTACAATAGTCTGGAAAGTGAAGTAGTGGAGGCAGGATTCACATAGTTTTAAGCAGTTGATAAGTTTGGGACAGAGGAGAGGCGACAGGGGAGCGGCTATGAATCGACCCCTGCAACCACAATTAGGTGAGTACAATCAGGTGAGTACACAGGAACCACTACTACAGTCCATCCCTCACTATAGTAGAACTCTCAACCTCTCACCTTAATTAAAACAAAAGTTAAACCAAACAACAGGTGAATGAAACATAATACGTGACATTGGAGGTCAGAATTTGCTACACTAATGGAGAATGAATCAGACAAGAAGGGTGAAATAAGAGAGCAGCAGTGGTGGCACCAGACGACATAGCTCTCACAGAGACCAAACTGACACACCACTTGGAACTCAGTGCTCCAGAGGTAGTACAGGCGGTTCTCCACTCACAAGCACATCGGGAGTTCCTTGTCTGTCTTATGAGCAAGAGATTCAGTTGATTCTTCAGTGCCTCGTCTGTCAGTGACTCGCTAGCAAGGGTGTTGAAACGATCTCTCCAACCAGGAAAATTGAAAAAAAAAAAACAGCAAACGTGGTACCCATATATAAAAAGAGGCACTGAACTAAAGGCCAGTATCTGTAACACGCATACAGTCCAAAGTTCAGGAGATAGTCAGGAGTGGATATTAGAACACCTGGAGACAACATTCTTTACAATGATTTAGGAATGGAGAATAGGAATGGAGAATGGATTTAGGAATGGAGGCCTGGTCACAGACCGGGCCGCGGGGGCGTTGACCCCCGGAACTCTCTCCAGGTAAACTCCAGGTAAATAACACCAAGCACATCGCCAGAAATACACATAAACCACATAAAGCCAGCTACAGATGCAGAATTAGCAAGCTACAGTATAGCATTCAGGAAACTAAATAAAGAATCAGAAACTTATGTATGACATATGATAAGCCAATCATTAAGTACACGGCCCCAGCATGGAACCCACACCTGGTCAAACACGTGAAGAAACTAGAAAACGTGTGAGGGTTGCCAGCAAGCTAGTACCAGAGCTGAGAGCAACGCATTGTGAGAAGAGGTTAAAGAACTGTACATGACGACCTTGAAAGACAAGGACAAAGAGACATGACCACGACATAAAAAATTTTAGGGAAAATGACCACGACATAAAAATTTTTAGGGAAAATTAGTAGGGCTGATGAGGACAGACCAAGTTAAGAAGACCTGGATCAGGGAGACACTAAGTGGAAGCTGAAGATACCGATGCACTTTAGGAATGTCAGGAAGTATTTCTTTAGTCTCAAGATGGAATGACTTAGATGATGCAGTGGCTGAGGCAAACTAAATATACAGCTTCAAGAGTAGGTATGATAATGACCAAGAGGTCAGAAGCCAGTGATGCTGATCAAGGTGGTCTAGAAGGCGGGGCCAGGAGCTAAGTCTCGACCCCCGCAAACACGAATCATTGAGTAGGCAGATAAATACACACGTGCAGACACACACACACACACACACACACACACACACACACACACACACACACACACACACACACACACACACACGTGCAAATGTTTGCAACACGACTATTCCCGGAGATAAGGGGCATGCCCTACGAGGAGAGGTTAAGAGAAATCTACCTGACGACACTGGAGGACAGGAGAGACAGGGGGGATATGATAACAACATACAAAATACTGAGAGGAATCGACAAGGTGGACAGAGACAGGATGTTCCAGAGATGGCACACAGCAACAAGGGGTCACCGTTGAAAGTTGAAGACTTAGATGAATCACAGGGATGTTAGGAAGTATTTCTTCAGTCACAGAGTTGTCAGGAAGTGGAATAGTCTGGGAAATGGTGTAGTGGAGGCAGGATCCATACATAGCTTTAAGAAGAGGTATGATAAAGCTTATGGAGCAGGAAGAGTAACCTAGAAGCGGCCAGTGAAGAGGTGGGGCCAGGAACTGTGAATCGACCCCTGCAACCACAACTAAGTGAATACACACACACACGGGATTACAGGTGATTTAGTGGTAGATTATCCTGGACCAGACCAACCAGTTCATCCTACCATGGCTGCATGTGTGGACACCTGCCTCTCACCCCTCCCACTCACTCTCCCTCTCTCCCTCCCTTTCCTTCACCCTCCTCTCTCTCACTCTCCCTCACCTTCCCTCTCTTCCCCACATCCTCCAATGATTCTGCATTGTTTCTATATTTATTTAAGATGTATAATGTAATGCAAATTTCGCCCCGCTTTGTGATGATGGAGATATCAAAAAAATTAGTTGCCCATATGTGTACGACAGGCTGTTCACAGGTGGAAACTTTATATATATATATATATATATATATATATATATATATATATATTATATATATATATATATATATATATATATATATATATATTATATATATATATGTCGTGATAGCTAAAATATATCATTATGCATTAAATAGCAAGTCATATTGCATATATGGACAAGTGAAAATTTGCGTATGCAATAATCGCAAATCATTCTAAACAACAAAAAGCTATATTTCATTGTGGATAAGTAAAATTTGTGTATGCAAATAATTCTAAAATATCATTTATAGCTAAAAAAATTGTTATTATTAGTAGTTTTTAGTATTAAATTATTGTGACAAAATTAATAATTGTTAGCTAAAACATTTTATATAATAACTTTAAGTAATAGAAAATTTTTAGGGCAAAATTATTAAATTTTACATCAACTTAATGAAAACAATTATCTATATCGGCACAGAAATAATTTTATATATATAATTTTAAATATATTTTAATAGTAACATATTAATATTAAATATATATATATATATATTATATACAAATAACATATAAATATAAATTATATTAATTATATTTTTGAGGATGATATATCCTTTATACGAGCAAGAATAATACCTGGTATGCTATTAATCATAAACGAGTTATGTAAAGACTTCCTTTCACAGCTAAATTGAATTAATCTCCTGGTATCGTAATTAATTAAAGTATTCAGAGTTCCTGTCATCTAAAATTCTAATGTAACCGCCTGGTAATTCAGTAATTATGCTTTAATGTATCTCAGAGGTTCCTCAGGCCAGTGTCTAGGACTTCCTCTGTTGTCTCTGGCGTATGTTTTCTGTGTATTATCTTATGGGAGAGGGTAGCTTCTTCGTTTTTGACTAAACAAAAGTGAAGAACAAGAAACTATATGTAATGGAACACAAATTAGTTAATTTAAGGTTGGTTTGTTAGGTTTAAAGCCTGTCGACTACACGAGGGTCATTAAGACTACACCACACAAGTTAAGGATTCTTTAACCTAACCAACCAGTGATAGTCTCATCACAAACTTTGTATTTATTGAGATACACACCATTCCATGTGTAGTTACTGTACAGTATATACACCACCACCGAGAGGTGAATCTCCCTCAGCGTATATATACTGAGAGTTAATTTCCTATTTCAGAAGTTAGCGTATTCTAGCCTGGTGATGACTACGTGGCGGCCGTAGTAACCTTCAAGTAAGTAAGTTTATTCAGGTATACACAAATACAGTTACATAGATTATCATACATAGCAGCATATGTGTAGAGAACCTAGGATAACCCAAAAAAGTCAGACAGAATGACTTATTTCCATGTAGCCGATGTACTTTAAGCCCCGTTAACCACCCTAACTTACACGTCTGCTTTCAGTGTATACACATCAATAAATATATATACCTTTCAGAATATATACAAAGTATAAGTTAATACAATTTCCTTCATAGGTTTTACAGACAGTGATATAAGACTGTGTTTACTTCCTGGGTACAGTATTTGCCCTGGGTTCTTAACCTTTACGAAATTTAAAGCAAGACATTCTGTACACTTTGTTTATCGACTGCGTACTAAACCATGCAGTCGATAAACTTTCAACCCAGTTAAACACCCCACCAAGTTACATTGATTTACTGGATTACCTTCCTGTGTTAAACCATTATAAATATTTCAAATTATGTATGGGGTCAAAATAAAAACTTACTTGTTTATTTACAATATTTCTTCTTTTTCATCTTCTTCAGGATAAGTTCAGTTTACTAAGAAATTTGTTCGCCCACATAATATATACGCCCAGAGATGTATATCTCTCGGTGTATATATGCTGAGAATTTACGTTAATCCCTGTTTTAAGGATTAAAGGAGTCTTGTCTGGTGGTGACCAGTGCAACAGCCATCGGGGACGGGGGGGGGGGGGGGGGGGGGCTGAGGGTGGGTCTAATGCCTCTCAGAAGCAAATATTTGTTATTTTCAATTAATGGTTAATTTTCAATGTGTTATGCTGACCAGTGACCACTACAGGAGGATGGTTTAAGAAATTTTAAATACGCATTGAAAATCAGATGTTTTAAGAGACGATTTCTTAGATTGCTTCGGCATTTTATCATTTTTATGACCCCGATTTAAATCCCTGATTGAAATTCTGTTTTCGGCCTCTTCCCAGGATAAGTAAGACATAATATATGAAGTTACACTATATCTAAATTGTTAATCAACAGGATAATACCAATTCTAGAGTCTGCTGTAATGTACTGTTGACGGGTCCTTCTCAGACCCAACCCATCTCACCACAGTTGTTCTCTTACTGCTGTTACTACTACCACCTTCTGTTACTACTACCTTCTGTTACTACTACCTTCTGTTACTACCATCTTCTGTTACTACTACCTTCTGTTACTGCTACCTTCTGTCCCCTCAAGGAACGTTCCTTGATGCTGGTGAGGGGCTCTTGATCTAGGGAACTGGATCTGTGCTCCAGTTCCCTGAATTAACCCTGAATACTTTCCATCCCCCCCCCCCCACAGGCGCTGTATAATCCTACGGGTTTAGCGCTTCCCCCTTGATTATAATAATAATAATACTACCTTCTGTTACTACTACCTTACCACCTGACTCCTGCCACTATATATACTAGTTTTAAGTTATCTCTGTATTTGGACTGAAGAAGCCAGTCGTGTCGAAACATTTCCTGTAATAAATGTCCTAATCTGTACATAAGTGGCCATTTCCAGACATATTTTATGTTGCAATAAGATCACAGTAAACAATATGAAGAACAACCACTGGGAAAATAATAGCGAAATTCCAATCGCTTTCATGACTTAAGATAAGATAAGATTTCGTTCGGATTTTTAACCCCGGAGGGTTAGCCACCCAGGATAACCCAAGAAAGTCAGTGCGTCATCGAGGACTGTCTAACTTATTTCCATTGGGGTCCTTAATCTTGTCCCCCAGGATGCGACCCACACCAGTCGACTAACACCCAGGTACCTATTTGCTGCTAGGTGAACAGGACAATATGTGTAAGGAAACGTGTCGAAATGTTTCCACCCGCCGGGAATCGAACCCGGGCCCTCCGTGTGTGAAGCGGGAGCTTTAGCCACCAGACCACTGGGCCACACATTATCAAGGTACTACATAGTTCCTTGATAATGTGAAGCAACGGCGTTAGTATTATAATTACTATAATTTATTTGTTGGAGTTTTGGGCCAAAGAAATTTTTGGGGCTTTAGCCCCTCCAAAGGCCGCCACTCCCATTCTTAGCGCCACCATTGCCGACAAGTACAATTGGAGAGGAATTTTGTATTATGAAGATGAATATTTATGTTTCCCCTAAAATATAAGACTCGTTTTCTATAACATTCATCGTCATAGAGAACGACTCCTCAAACTTTTCCTGGCAAGCTAAACTAAACTAAACCCCCATTTATTTATTTATTTTTATTTATTTATTTATTTATAAATTTTAGCATACATACAGAGGTACAAAAAATACAGGTAAGAGCAGCATGCCAAAGCCACTTATATGCATAGCATTACGGGCTGGCTTAAAATTAACTTAAGATTAACTAAGCAATGATGAAATCAGTGATAAGACATTATTGTAAACAGATAACTATAAAATACAAATGAGTATTACAAAGACAGGTCATATGGTTGCATGCATTGCTGTTCATTCAGGTAGTGTATTTAAAAAAAAAATAACAAAGTTAGGTTTAACATTTGTGTGATATAATTGTGAGTAACATTTAGGATATACAATTTATATGGTTCAGTTATTCAGTATTTATTTGGTTTTGAGTGAGTAAGTGAACTTTGAGAAGAGACTTGAATTTATAAACAGGTAGTGTTTCTTTTATATTTACAGGTAATGAATTCCAGATTTTAGGGCCTTTTATGTGCATTGAGTTTTTGCATAGTGTGAGATGGACACGAGGAACATCAAAGAGTGATCTGTGCCTTGTATTATGGTCATGTGTTCTGTTGAGGTTGGCAAGGAGATGTTTGAGGGGAGGGTTAATATCAGAGTTAAGTGTTCTATGTATGTAATAAGTGCAATAATAAGTATGGATGTTTTGTATGATGAGTAGGTTGAGTGTTTTGAATATTGGTGGAGTGTGTGCCTGTAGTGAGAATTTGTTATCATTCTAACTGCAGCCTTTTGTTGGGTAATTAGTGGTCTGAGATGGTTAATTGTTGTTGAGCCCCATGCACAAATTCCATAGGTGAGATAGGGGTAAATAAGAGAGTGATAAAGGGCCAGGAGGGCTGACTGTGGAACATAGTACCGTATCTTCGATAGTATGCCTACAGTCTTGGAAATTTTCTTAGAAATTTGTTGTATATGTGTATGAAATTTGAGTCTATTATCGAGGTGGATTCCTAAGAATTTTCCCTCTGTTAGCTTTGTGATAGGTGATCCGTTTATCGTTATGTTAAGAGGTACATCTGTAGCTCTGCTACCAAACTGAATGAAGTAGGTTTTGTCAATGTTTAGTGTAAGTTTGTTAGTCCTCATCCAGGTAGATATTTTCTGTAATTCGGTGTTTACAGTATTGGCTAGCATGACTGGGCTCGGGTGAGAGAAGACGTATGTGGTGTCATCTGCAAAAAGTGTGGGTTTGAGTAATTGCGAAGCATTTGTTTGGTCATTTATGTATAGGAGAAAGAGAAGAGAGCCAAGGACACTTCCCTGTGTGACACCAGCTGTAATTGGTTGTGCGGAAGAGCTTGCCCCATTTGCGTACACATATTGGCTTCTGTTGCTGAGGTAAGACTTGAGGTAGTTGAGGGAGTGCCCTCTAATACCATAGTGAGACAATTTTACGTGGAGCAAGTCATGGTCAACTGTATCAAAAGCTTTACGTAAGTCAATGAAGATCCCCAGTGGGACTTCTTTTTTCTCTATTGCAGTGTATATATGTTCTAGCATGTGTATAATAGCATCATTAGTATTTTTATTAGGCCTGAATCCAAATTGGCAGGGGTTGAGTATGTTTTGGGAGATAAGGTAGGAGTAGATTCGTTTATGAATTAATTTTTCGAAGATTTTTGAGAGAGGGTGTAAATTGGATATTGGCCTATAGTTATTCAACTCTGTTTGGTCTCCTCCTTTATGAATCGGGGTGACCCTTGCTATTTTGAGAACTGTAGGGAAGGTGGAGGATTCAATGGATTTGTTAAAGAGTGTTGCAATGATTGGTGATAGTACTTGTGACGCTTTTTTGTATATAAAGGGTGGTAAGGTATTTAAATCTCCTGCCTTGTTTTTCAGTGCGTTGATAATAAGGGAGACTTCGTATGGGTTAGTCGGAGCTAGGAACAGTGTGTTCGGGTAGTTGCCAGTGAGGTAGTCATTTGGTGGGGTATCTGAGCTTGGGATATTATTGGCAAGGTTTTGACCTATAGTGGAGAAGAAATCATTGAGTCTGTTTGCTGTTTCTGTTGGTGGGAGTTGGGGTTCATCTGATTTTGCTAATTTTATTTCGCTATGTCGTGATATCTTTTTTGTTCCCAGAATTTCTGATAGGGTCTTCCAGGTCTTTTTTATATCACCTCGTAAGTTGGATAATCTGTTCTCATAATACAATTTTTTTGCCCTTCTTATCAGGCTGGTTAGGATTGACGAGTAACGTTTTGTTTGGTCTCTGGTTATGTGACCGATTCTGTACTGTTTTTCATATCGGTGTTTTGTATTTATGGATTTGAGAATGCTGGGTGTTAGCCAGGGACTGTTCAGTCTCTTAGCTGTCATCTGTTTAGTTTTTTTTTAGGGCAGTGCTTGTTATAAAGGTATTGGGTCTTTTTTAGAAAATTATTAAAACATTCGTCAATATCTGTATAGATTTCTAGCTCAGTGTGCCAGTCAATGTTTGTTACTGCTGTTGTGAAGTTATTAATGGCTGCCTCATTGTGAAGTCTGAAGGTGACTTTAGTAGTGTCTTGGGGTATTTTACCAAGAGTTGTTATGAGGAAAGTAGGGTAGTGGTCTGTGGTATTATCTGTAATTATGCCTGATTTTAAAGGGGATATGGTGTTGGTCCAGATGTGGTCAAGTAGGGAAACACTTGTCTCTGTAACTCTTGTAGGTTTTGTTACTGTTGGTAGTAACATACAGTTACTCATTGTGTTTGTGAATTCAGTAACGTGTGGGTCCTGGTCTTGCAGGAGATTTATATTGAAGTCACCTGAGAGTAGTAAGTGATCTTTGTTCATGCGTGCATCAGTTATCATACTTCCTAGGTTTTGACTAACCAACATATGTGCAGTATAAATGACAACATATGTTACATGTACACTATGTGTACCAGTCTTCCTACCCAGTCCTATGATCATCTTATGTCTTATGTTTATATGACAAATTATGTAAATTATCCGGGTATACCCACGCACAGGGCAGGGTATACACAGTGCGGCGGTTCATTATGCACCCCTTACCCAACCTGTGGGCGGTAGTCAAAAGATTACAAAGGTACATAATGGGTCCAGGGACTGGACCACAACATTACAGAGGTCCAGGGACTGGACCACAAAGTTTTGATAACTGAACAAGTTACAAATTTAATAAACTATGTACATGTGTATTTCTGGTCACAATTGTAATGAGTTATTTACGCAAACATTTAGGTCACACACACACACATACACACACACACACACACACACACACACAACACACACACACACACACACACACACACACACCACACACACAACACATCAAACACAACAACACACACACACACATACACAACACACACACACACACAATACACACACACACACACACACACATACACACACACACACACAACACAACACAACACACACACACACACACACACACACACACACACACACACACACACACACACACAACACACACACACACACACACACACACACACAGAGGGTCAGAGGAGACATGATAACGACATATAAAATACTGCGCGAATAGACGAGGTGGACAAAGACGGGATGTTCCAGAGATGGGACACAGACACAAGAGGTCACAATTGGAAGTTGAAGACTCAGATGAATCAAAGGGATGTTAGGAAGTATTTCTTCAGTCATAGAGTAGTCAGGCCGTGGAATAGCCTAGAAAGTGAAGTAGTGGAGGCGGGAGCCATACAAAGTTTTAAGGCGAGGTATGATAAAGCTCATGGAGCAGGGAGAGAGAGGACCTAGTAGCAATCAGTGAAGAGGCGGGGCCAGGAGCTATGACTAGACCCCTGCAACCACAAATAGGTGAGTACAAATAGGTGAGTACACACACACACACAGGAGCTGAGTCTCGACCCCTGCAACCACAATTAAGTGAGTACACACAGTGAAGAGGCGGGGCCAGGAGCTATGACTCGACCCCTGCAACCACAAATAGGTGAGTACACACAGTTTAACATCTTTACATAGGTACATAATGGGTGTAGCAAAGTTTTGATAGCTGGGCAAGTTACAGTGGTAATGAATTATTTGTGTATTTCTATCTTGTCACAGTCGTAATGAGTTATTTGTGCAGACATCAGTTTGGTCACGCACTCACGCACTTACAAAACACGCCAAGTGTTTATCGATAAGTGTCTTTGACAGCTAGTAAAGAACACGCAGTAGTAATACTTTATTTACAGTGAGCAAAGTCAGGGTATCTTTCCAGAATAAACCATACCACGGGTGGGGTTTGGACCGGCGGTCAGAGAGTCCGCGAGTCATTACGATTTCGTGAGTCATGTTTTCCAGAATAGTTCGTAATATACAACTGTGTATAATATGAAATTATATCGCATTTCTTGCATATAGTGACGCAAGGTGTGACAATAGTCCATCTGGCAAAGTTTACTTTTCGTTTGGTCTACATCTGGTGGTGGTGATTTAACCTACCAAAGATACTTGTAACTCAGTCGAAGCCGGGCAGTAGTGACATCCAAGAGTCGGCTTATTTTGTTGGATGCAACATAGACATGTGGTTTATCCTGCATGATAGACCGATGGTAGATGGACTGATTTGTGTCAGTCTCCCTCAGTCTAATGTCAATAAAGTCCAGTTGAAGTTCTATACGTATTATTGTTCTCAAACTGCTAACTGACAGCCCAAGGTTGTAATCAACTCCCTCTTTGAAAACATATAGCTTGGCCAGTTCATTAGTTCTGTCATGCATCTCAACACCAATGTGAGATGGAATTCAGAAAATGTGCTGTAGTAACTGTAGCAGCATTCATTACACAACACTGTAGTAATATTCACTACACAACACTGTAGTAACATTCACTACACAACACTGTGGTAACATTCACTACACAACACTGTAGTAACATTCACTACAACACTGTAGTAACATTCACTACATAACACTGTAGTAACATTTACTTCACAACTTAACTGATTTTCACTACACAAATAATTTTCACTATTCGATCCTAACTAATTTTCACTAGCAAACCATATATATTAGTGGAAGTTATTAGGTTTGTCTACATAGTTATTGTGTAAGTTATAAGTTATAATTTTCACTACACAAATAATTTTCACTATTCTATCCTAACTAATTTTCACTAGCAAACCATATATATTAGTGGAAGTTATTAGGTTTGTCTACATAGTTATTGTGTAAGTTATAAGTTATAATTGATTTTCACTACACAAATAATTTTCACTATTCTATCCTAACTAATTTTCACTAGCAAACCATATATATTAGTGGAAGTTATTAGGTGTGTCTGCATTTTTATTGTGTTCATTATAATTTAGTTATTTACTCTTATCAAAAGTTTGCAATCAAACATTCAGAAAATGAATTACTCTAAGAAGCGATGGTGGGTTTGGCTTGCTGAGGTCGTCTTCCTGCTGGTCGTCCTTACTGACTTAACTTGCCTTATGTATGGAAAATACAACCTGGATCAACCATTGGATGACAGGCAAAAAGACCCCACTGTCATTAAAACCAAGAATAAATTCTTTAAGTTCCTTGAAGACAACGATAAATTTATACCCATAGACAATGTAATATTTGGAAATGAATTAACAGTAGATGAAACCAAGGAAGTTCAGGCTTCGTTGGAAACTTGTGCTATCATACTTTCCTCCGCAGTCGTGATATGGATATTTGGCTTCGTTGCTCCAAAGTTAAGTTTTGGCTTGATGCAAATCTGGGTTTTGTATGCTGGTTTTTGGGGTGATAATTATATAGGTAAAGCCATGATTGTCCTACAGTACATTCAGGTTCGCCTGCCACTTTACTCTCTCAAATCCTTGGAGCCAGAAGATCTGGTATGGTCTGAGGGACCATTATTCTGGTGGTGGGAAGTAAAGGTGGCTTTGATCTACGCCGCTTGTACATGCTCACTGTATTGTTACTGTCGTAGGAGTCTTGACTCCAGTACTCCACGAGACGTGGAGAGTGGCGTTACTCACGATAATGAGGAACTTAGTGTGATACCTCAAGACATGGAGTGCCCCCGTGCACAGGATGGTGACAGGACCCGTTACTTCAACACCAGGGCCCTGCTGAACCTGCTTTTACAATATCGACGATTCGTTGCCCACCTGTTAACGCGCTTAAGTAGAAGTCAGGCTCCTAACAACCTTACACTACAACCCTCTATATTACCAGACCAATTGGGACATCAGTTCGCATTACCAGACCAGTTGGGACATCAGTTCGCATTACCAGACCAGTTGGGACATCAGTCCGCATTACCAGACCAGTTGGGACATCAGTCCGCATTACCAGACCAGTTGGGACATCAGTCCGCATTACCAGACCAGTTGGGACATCAGTCCGCATTACCAGACCAATTGGAACATCAGTTCGCATTACCAGACCAGTTGGGACATCAGTCCGCATTACCAGACCAGTTGGGACATCAGTCCGCATTACCAGACCAGTTGGGACATCACTCTACTTTACTACAAGCTTTCGCCTCCCCAGTGCCCACTGAAGCTCCACCTGCCAACTCAGCTCTCCAAATGGTGTGAAGAGCTTCACCGAGTGCCCACTGAAGCTCCACCTGCCAACCCAGCTCTCACAAGGTGTGAAGAGCTTCACCGAGTGCCCACTGAAGCTCCACCTGCCAACCCAGCTCTCACAAGGTGTGAAGAGCTTCACCGAGTGCCCATGAAGCTTCCACTGCCAACTCAGCTTCAACAAGGTGTGAAGAGCTTTTACCGAGTGCCCAACTGAAGCTCCACCTCCAACTCAGCTCTCACAAGGTGTGAAGAGCTTCAACCGATGCCCACTGAAGTCCACCTGCCAACCCACTCTCACAAGGTGTGAAGAGCTTCACCGAGTGCCCACTGAAGCTCCACCTGCCAACCCAGCCTTCACAAGGTGTGAGAGCTTCACCGAGGCCCACTGAAGCTTCACCTGCCAACCCACTCTCACAAGTGTGAAGAGCTTCCACCGAGTGCCCACTGAAGCTCCAACCTGCCAACCCAGTCTCCAACAAGGGTGAAAGAGCTATCACCGAGTGCCCACTGAAGCCCACCTGCCAACCCAGCTCTCACAAGGTGTGAAAGCTTCACCGAGTGGCCCACTGAAGCTCCACCTGCCAACCCAGCTCTCACAAGGTTTGTGAAGACCAACGAGTGCCCACTGAAGCTCCACCTGCCAACCCAGCTCTCACAAGGTGTGAAGAGCTTCACACAGTATAAACGTTTTATTTGTATGACGCAGACTGAGGAATATTCAAAATTATTTTTTATGAGACTTTTTTTGAGGAATTTTGGCAGCGAACTTTTTATTTTATATTATGAGGAATATTATTAAGAATTAACTTTTTATTTTATATTATGAGGAATATTATTAAGAATTAACTTTTTATTTTATATTATGAGGAATATTATTAAGAATTAACTTTTTATTTTTAATTTGAGGAATATTATTAAGAATTAACTTTTTATTTAATTTATGAGGAATATTATTAAGATTTACTTTTATTTTATATTATGAGGAATATTATTAAGAATTAACTTCTTATTTTATATTATGAGGAATATTATTAAGAATTAACTTTTTATATTATATTATGAGGAATATTATTAAGAATTTTTTTTTTTTTCAACAAGTCGGCCGTCTCCCACCGAGGCAGGGTGACCCAAAAAAAAAGAAAGAAAATCCCCAAAAAGAAAATACTTTCATCATCATTCAACACTTTCACCACACTCACACATTATCACTGCTTTTGCAGAGGTGCTCAGAATACAACAGTTTAGAAGCATATACATATAAAGATACACAACATATCCCTCCAAACTGCCAATATCCCAAACCCCTCCTTTAAAGTGCAGGCATTGTACTTCCCATTTCCAGGACTCAAGTCCGACTATATGAAAATAAACCGGTTTCCCTGAATCCCTTCACTAAATATTACCCTGCTCACACTCCAACAGATCGTCAGGTCCCAAGTATCATTCGTCTCCATTCACTCATATCTAACACAGCTCATGCACGCTTGCTGGAAGTCCAAGCCCCTCACCACAAAACCTCCTTTACCCCTCTTTCCAACCCTTTCGAGGACGACCCTACCCCTCTTTCCTTCCCCTATAGATTTATATGCTTTCCATGTCATTCTACTTTGATCCATTCTCTCTAAATGACCAAACCACCTCAACAACCCTCTTCTGCCCTCTGACTAATGCTTTTATTAACTCCACACCTTCTCCTAATTTCCACACTCCGAATTTTCTGCATAATATTTACACCACACATTGCCCTTAGACAGGACATCTCCACTGCCTCCAACCGTCTCCCGCTGCTGCATTTACCACCCAAGCTTCACATCCATATAAGAGTGTTGGTACTACTATACTTTCATACATTCCCTTTCTTTGCCTCCATAGATAACGTTTTTTGACTCCACATATACCTCAACGCACCACTCACCTTTTTTCCCTCATCAATTCTATGATTAACCTCATCCTTCATAAATCCATCCGCCGACACGTCAACTCCCAAGTATCTGAAAACATTCACTTCTTCCATACTCCTCTCCCCAATTTGATATCCAATTTTTCTTTATCTAAATCATTTGATACCCTCATCACCTTACTCTTTTCTATGTTCACTTTCAACTTTCTACCTTTACACACATTCTCAAACTCATCCACTAACTTTTGTAATTTTTCTTTAGAATCTCCCATAAGCACAGTATCATCAGCAAAAAGTAACTGTGTCAATTCCCATTTTGAATTTGATTCCCCATAATTTAATCCCACCCCTCTCCCGAACACCCTAGCATTTACTTCTTTTACAACCCCATCTATAAATATATTAAACAACCATGGTGACATTACACATCCCTGTCTAAGACCTACTTTTACCGGGAAGTAGTCTCCCTCTCTTCTAACACACCCTAACCTGAGCCTCACTATCCTCATAAAAGCTCTTTACAGCATTTAGTAACTTACCACCTATTCCATAAACTTGCAACATCTGCCACATTGCTCCTCTATCCACTCTATCATATGCCTTTTCTAAATCCATAAATGCAATAAAAACTTCCCTACCTTTACCTAAATACTGTTCACATATATGCTTCAATGTAAACACTTGATCTACACATCCCCTACCCACTCTGAAGCCTCCTTGCTCGTCCGCAATTCTACATTCTGTCTTACCTCTAATTCTTTCAATTATGACCCTACCGTATACTTTTCCTGGTATACTCAGTAAACTTATTCCTCTATAATTTTTACAATCTCTTTTGTCCCCTTTCCCTTTATATAAAGGGACTATACATGCTCTCTGCCAATCCCTAGGTACCTTCCCCTCTTTCATACATTTATTAAACAAAAGTACCAACCACTCCAACACTATATCCCCCCCTGCTTTTAACATTTCTGTCATGATCCCATCAGTTCCAGCTGCTTTACCCCCTTTCATTCTACGTAATGCCTCACGTACCTCCACCACACTTACATTCTGCTCTTCTTCACTCCTAAAAGATGGTATACCTCCCTGGCCAGTGCATGAAATTAACCGCCTCCCTTTCTTCCTTAACATTTAAAAGTTCCTCAAAATATTCTCGCCATCTACCTAATACCTCCCTCTCCCCATCTACTAACTCCCCTACTCTGTTTTTAACTGACAAATCCATACTTTCCCTAGGCTTTCTTAACTTGTTTAACTCACTCCAAAATTTTTTCTTATTTTCATTAAAATTTCTTGACAGTGCCTCTCCACTCTTTCATCTGCTCTCCTTTTGCACTCTCTCACCACTCTCTTCACCTTTCTTTTACTCTCCATATACTCTGTTCTTCTTATAACACTTCTGCTTTGTAAAAACCTCTCGTAAGCTACCTTTTTCTCTCTTATCACACCCTTTACTTCATCAGTCCACCAATCACTCCTCTTTCCTCCTGCCCCCACCCTCCTATAACCACAAACTTCTGCCCCACATTCTAATACTGCATTTTTAAAACTATTCCAACCCTCTTCAACCCCCCCACTACTCATCTTTGCACTAGCCCACCTTTCTGCCAATAGTCGCTTATATCTCGCCCGAACTTCCCCCTCCCTTAAGTTTATACACTTTCACCTCCCTCTTACTTGTTGTTGCCACCTTCCTCTTTTCCCATCTACCTCTTACTCTAACTGTAGCTACAACTAAATATGATCCGATATATCAGTTTGCCCCTCTATAAACATGTACATCCTGGAGCCTACCCATCAACCTTTTATCCACAATACATAATCTAACAAACTACTTTCATTACGTGCTACATCATACCTTGTATATTTATTTATCCTCTTTTTCATAAAATATGTATTACTTATTACCAAATTTCTTTCTACACATAGCTCAATTAAAGGCTCCCTATTTACATTTACCCCTGGCACCCCAAAATTACCTACTACTCCCTCCATAACATTTTTACCCACTTTAGCATTGAAATCCCCAACCACCATTACTCTCACACTTGATTCAAAACTCCCCACGCATTCACTCAACATTTCCCAGAATCTCTCTCTCTCATCTACACTTCTCTCTTCTCCAGGTGCATACACGCTTACTATAACCCACTTTTCACATCCAATCTTTATTTTACTCCACATAATCCTTGAATTTAATACATTTGTAGTCCCTCTTTTCCTGCCATAGCTTATCCTTCAACATTATTGCTACTCCTTCTTTAGCTCTAACTCTATTTGAAACCCTGACCTAATCCCATTTATTCCTCTCCACTGAAACTCTCCCACCCCCTTCAGCTTTGTTTCACTTAAAGCCAGGACATCCAGTTTCTTCTCATTCATAACATCCACAATCATCTCTTTCTTATCATCTGCACAACATCCACGCACATTCAGACTTCCCACTTTGACAATTTTCTTCTTCTTATTCTTTTTAGTAATCTTTACAGGAAAAGGGGTTACTAGCCCATTGTTCCGGCATTTTAGTTGACTTTTACAACACGCATGGCTTACGGAGGAAAGATTCTTATTCCACTTCCCCATGGATATAAAAGGAAAAGTAATAAGACCAAGAACTATTAAGATAAAATCAAAGAAAACTCAGATGAGTGTGTATAAATAAATGTGTACATGTATGTGTAGTGTGACCTAAGTGTAAGTAGAAGTAGCAAGACGTACCTGTAATCTTGCATATTTATGAGACAGACAAAAGACACCAGCAATCCTACCATCATGTAAAACAATTACAGGCTTTCGTTTTACACTCACTTGGCAGGACGGTAGTACCTCCCTGGGTGGTTGCTGTCTACCAACCTACTACATTATTTATTAAGAATTAACTTTTTATTTTATATTATGAGGAATATTATTAAGAATTAACTTTTTATATTATATTATGAGGAATATTATTAAGAATTAACTTTTTATATTATATTATGAGGAATATTATTAAGAATGAACTTTTTATATTATGAGGAATATTATTAAGAATTAACTTTTTATTTTATATTATGAGGAATATTATTAAGAATTAACTTCTTATTTTATATTATGAGGAATATTATTAAGAATTAACTTTTTATTATATTGGATTGGCGGAATTATTTAATTTTGTGAATCATTTCAAGAATATTAACAACGACTTGATGTTATTTAAATATTGGATAATCAGAAGAATATTTTGTCTTGCTAAGTGAACATTGAGGAAGATGTTGAATATAACAGTTTTTATCTTGACCTGTTGTAGATATATTGTAGACAGTGATAATATTGTAGACGTGATATTTGTAGACAGTGATAATATGTAGACAGTGATAATATTTAGACAGTGATAATATTGTAGCAGTTAATATTGTAGGACAGTGATATAAATGTAGACAGTGATTAATATTGTAGACGTGATATATTATGTAAGAATGTAATATTGTACAGTGATATATTTAGAGTGATATATTGTAGACAGAGATAATATTGTATAATGTGAGTAATATTGTAGACAGTGAATAATATTGTAGACAGTGTAATATTTAGACAGTGATAATATTGTAGACAGTGATAATATTGTAGAATTGTGATAATATTGTAGACAGTGAATAATTATTGTAGACTGTGATAATATTGGTGACAGTGTATAATATTGTAGACAGTATTAATATTGTAGACATGTGATAATAATTGTAGACAGTGATAATATTGTAAGTGATAATATTGTAGACAGTTGATAATATTGTAGACAGTGATAATATGTAGACAGTGATAATATTGTAGACAGTGATAATATTGTAGTGATAATATTGTAGACAGTGATAATATTGTAGACAGTGTTAATATTGTGACAGTGATAATATTGTAGACAGTGATAATATTGTAGACAGTGATAATATTGTAGTGATTATATTGTAGACATATAATATTGTGACAGTAATAATATTGTAGACAGTGATAATATTGTAGACAGTGATAATATTGTAGACAGTGATAATATTGTAGACAGTGATAATATTGTAGACAGTGATAATATTGTAGACAGTGATAATATTGTAGTGATAATATTGTAGACAGTGATAATATTGTAGACAGTGATAATATTGTAGACAGTGATAATATTGTAGACAGTGATAATATTGTAGACAGTGATAATATTGTAGTGATAATATTGTAGACAGTGATAATATTGTAGACAGTAATAATATTGTAGAGTGATAATATTGTAGACAGTGATAATATTGTAGACAGTGATAATATTGTAGACAGTGATAATATTGTAGACAGTAATAATATTGTAGACAGTGATAATATTGTAGACAGTAATAATATTGTAGACAGTGATAATATTGTAGACAGTGATAATATTGTAGACAGTGATAATATTGTAGACAGTGATAATATTGTAGACAGTGATAATATTGTAGACAGTAATAATATTGTAGACAGTGATAATATTGTAGACAGTGATAATATTGTAGACAGTATAATATTGTAGACAGTATAATATTGTAGACAGTAATAATATTGTAGACAGTAATAATATTGTAGACAGTGATAATATTGTAGACAGTAATAATATTGTAGACAGTAATAATATTGTAGACAGTGATAATATTGTAGACAGTATAATATTGTAGACAGTAATAATATTGTAGACAGTGATAATATTGTAGACAGTGATAATATTGTAGACAGTGATAATATTGTAGACAGTGATAATATTGTAGACAGTGATAATATTGTAGACAGTGATAATATTGTAGACAGTGATAATATTGTAGACAGTGATAATATTGTAGACAGTGATAATATTGTAGACAGTGATAATATTGTAGACAGTGATAATATTGTAGACAGTGATAATATTGTAGACAGTGATAATATTGTAGACAGTGATAATATTGTAGACAGTGATAATATTGTAGACAGTGATAATATTGTAGACAGTGATAATATTGTAGACAGTGATAATATTGTAGACAGTGATAATATTGTAGACAGTGATAATATTGTAGACAGTGATAATATTGTAGATAGTGATAATATTGTAGACAGTGATAATATTGTAGACAGTGATAATATTGTAGATAGTGATAATATTGTAGACAGTGATAATATTGTAGACAGTGATAATATTGTAGACAGTGATAATATTGTAGACAGTGATAATATTGTAGACAGTGATAATATTGTAGACAGTGATAATATTGTAGATAGTGATAATATTGTAGACAGTGATAATATTGTAGACAGTGATAATATTGTAGACAGTGATAATATTGTAGACAGTGATAATATTGTAGTGATAATATTGTAGACAGTGATAATATTGTAGACAGTGATAATATTGTAGACAGTGATAATATTGTAGACAGTGATAATATTGTAGTGATAATATTGTAGACAGTGATAATATTGTAGACAGTGATAATATTGTAGACAGTGATAATATTGTAGACAGTGATAATATTGTAAGTGATAATATTGTAGACAGTGATAATATTGTAGACAGTGATAATATTGTGAAGTGATAATATTGTAGACAGTGATAATATTGTAGACAGTGATAATATTGTAGACAGTGATAATATTGTAGACAGTGATAATATTGTAGACAGTGATAATATTGTAGACAGTGATAATATTGTAGACAGTGATAATATTGTAGACAGTGATAATATTGTAGACAGTGATAATATTGTAGACAGTGATAATATTGTAGACAGTGATAATATTGTAGTGATAATATTGTAGACAGTGATAATATTGTAGACAGTGATAATATTGTAGACAGTGATAATATTGTAGACAGTGATAATATTGTAGATAGTGATATTATAGATAATATTGTAGATAGTAATAATATTATTGATGGTGATAATATAGTGTTATGTGAGTGTGGAAGAAACACAACACCAGAGAGTCATACTGTATGACCCATGACAGTCTTGACGATTGTGCTTAATAATAATAATAATAATAATAATAATAATAATAATAATAATAATAATCAGAGGACAGTGTTGTGACTATGGGGAGAAATCATTACATCCATTCTTAGGTTTGCCAGTCGCGCATTTGAGGCAGCAGTTATTTGGTTGGTATGCTCCTCAGGGGATATGTTTGGTATGATGCTCACCCCATGGTCCTGCTTCTTGAGTGAGGTTTGCAGCTCCCCTCCCCTGAGCTTGTACTCCGTCTGCGGTCTTTTTCTGTCCTTCAAGCTTTATAACTCTGCATTTGGGTTAAACACCAGAAGCCATTTGTCCAACCAGGCTTGTAGTCTCTCTTGGTTCTTGTCCGCTTGTATTCTCCTCATTAGTTTTGCGTTGTCTGCAAAAAGGGATACCGCTAACTCTATCCCTTCTGTCATGTCATTCACTCACCCCGTGCTCACTCTGTGAGCGATACGCGTAAAGCTGAATTACAGTGTTCATGGAGGGTGTGTCAGACCCTACTGGGCATTGTTACATCACTAGAAGGAAATGTTAGTCATTATTTCATATATTAAGTTACTTCATATAGCTAATTATGGTCGTAATTAGGTTGCAATTTCTATAAAACTCGTTCATTTATGTAGTCGATGGAAAATGTGGATACAGTCTAAAAAATTCAAATATCTTATCATTAACAATGAAGTGTTTTGCCATATCCTGTAAGGTTTAGGAACTTTAAGATATAATGTTGCAGTGTACATGGCACTGTCTCTCTTCACACACATTGTGTTTTATACTACTGACATTTTCATATAGACTTATTACCTAACCTTAGTCTAGCAGTAAACGGCTTGACAAAGCTCCTGGAGAGCGAAACGTTGCCGCAATAAAATATCACATTAGATGCATCTGTGTCCAATTACTTAACAGTAACACCATCTTGCAATCTACCGACCTTGTTACTTTCTCCGCAGATATGTTTAACTTGACACGTTTCATTATGATAGATAATGGATCTGCTAGTCTCTGTCTGCTCTCTTCATGTTCGTTTATGGTTCCTTTTTGTTTCGTAAGCTTTTGTTTGGAAAAACAAAATAATACTCAGCCTTCTCTGTATTTAATGTTTGTTTAGTTAATTCATCAACTTTGTCAAGTTCTTGGAGGTCTATGTGAGAAGGAATCTTCAAAAATTTAACTGTAATCTCTTTCTTAATTTGTATATATTTGTGCCTAGCTTCATACACAAGCAAGTTAACATTCAGGTGTTAGGGTATTTAGGGCAAGAAATGAGGAAAGAGTCAATTACTATTACAGTGGTAGTTTTCACAAGCTTGAGAACAACAAGTATGACAGTTTGTATATGGTAGAAGCCTAGTTATTAATTCTAATACACCTCTGTGTAGTGGTACCATCGGTCTGGTTGGCAATAACAACACTTCATGACCTTCTACTGTCAGGGTTATGGGAGTCTTAAATGTAGATACCGAGAGTATGAAGAATTTGACATACGTGCAACATCTGGGTATCTTTAATGTAGACGTTTCACCCCCCAGTGGCTTTGTTAATACAAATACAAGAGTATAATGGAAAGACTGTAGAACTGTATACAAAACACGAGGTAATCTGTCCCTTAGTCTTGGAGTTGGTGAAGAGCGTCGTAGTCTTGAAGAGTCTGAAGGCACAGTCTTTTATATATCGTTCTACTGTCTTCCCATTATGTCCTTGAATTTATATTGATAAAGCCACTGGATGGTGAAACGTTTACAATAAAGTTACCCAGAGAACCTTGTGGAATACTACACAACCCTGCAGAGCACTAGATAGGTAGGTAGGTAGATATTAGGTTTGTCGGGAGACAAAAGTGTTTCCTGACGAGGGTCTTAGTCACATGATGACCCACAGCTGGAGCTTTTGGTCATCTGACCGGCCCTCCTCTGGTTTACCGGTCCTTCCCCTTAAAAATTATGGTAGAACTAAAGAATCTTGTAGAGCACTGCTCGCCAGCTGGTCCATTCCAGCAACTCCAGACACAGCAACTGGGCGAACACCCATAAGGCTGGAACGCTATCAGACTCATGGTTCGCGCCCAGAGGATCGAGCCTTCACCACACTGTGAACTGAATAGCCCACACGGGCTTAGTGATTTACACAAAATAATCCACCAGAATCATCTCTCTCTCTCCCAAAACCTACAAAATGTTAGGTAAATGGACACAGCTGCAACTATTGCAACATTTTATTGTGGCAGCGTTTCGCTCTCCAGAAGCTTTGTTAAGCCGTTGCTCCATTAGTTGCATCTGTATTCACTTAACTAATATTTTGTTTCAGTTTGTAAATTTTTCTCTTATAAAGAAAAAAGCATCGAGTGCCTTATTGCATGCAAGAAACATACAGTCCACCTGCCCCCGTGTCTTAATTGTTGCTACCTTGTTGTAGAAGTCTGGTAAGTGTGTGAGAATAGGATTTACCTTGCTAAGCCAGTGCTGACTCTTGTTTAAGACACCGAGTGTAACCCTTGCACTCTAATGGGTTTGAAGCCTATCGACTACACGAGGGGTCATTAAGAGTGCGGGAATAACCTTTCCAACACCACCGAACACGAATACTTTGATCTCTAGGATTAGAGTCTTAGTCATATGATGACCCGCTGCTGGAGCTTTTGGTCATCTGACCGAGGCCTTCCGCTGGCTTACTCCTCAACACCCTTTAAAAAAGTATGGTTATAATTATAACTATTGTCATCACTTTTAGTGCACCTTTCCCGTTACAAACCTCAGTCATGTTCCTCGTGCACGAGACAATTATATAAACGTTACGTAACATCATTAACGTTACTAATCTCTACTAATCTCTTATAAATTTGCGTAACGTTTCACAAGTGTTTCGCCCACTTTGTATTGTATACCTTCAGTGTATTAATGGAATACAATAATGATAAGCTGATGAACAAGACACGTGTGTAACACCTGGTTGTCTTTATTGTGATGTTTCGCTCAACTGTGGTTGTTTACAGTGCAATACACTGAATAAATATTGTACGTTCCTAGGTTCTCTCTCTGTCTCTGTCTCTGTCTCTCTCTGTCTCTGTCTCTGTCTGTCTCTGTCTCTGTCTCTCTCTCTCTCTCTCTCTCTCTCTCTCTCTCTCTCTGTCTCTCTGTCTCTCTGTCTCTGTCTGTCTCTCTCTCTCTCTCTCTCTCTCTCTCTCTCTCTCTCTCTCTCTCTCTCTCTCTCTCTCTCTCTCTCTCTCTCTCTCTCTCTCTCACACACACACACACAGTACCATCACCAGGCCACAATACTGCGGGCTTCAACCTACGGTACTGCATTTCGTGAGGCGGTAAAATCGTGCGGGTCATTCAAGACAAGGAGTTGCAGGAGTACCACCTACACTACTGACCTATACTGATAGTACCACCTACACTGACAGTACCACTTACACTCATAGTACCACCTACGCTCATAGTACCACCTACGCTCATAGTACCACCTACGCTCATAGTACCACTTACACTCATAGTACCACCTACGCTCATAGTACCACCTACGCTCATAGTACCACCTACGCTCATAGTACCACCTACGCTCATAGTACCACCTACGCTCATAGTACCACCTACGCTCATAGTACCACCTACACTCATAGTACCACCTACGCTCATAGTACCACCTACGCTCATAGTACCAACTACGCTCATAGTACCACCTACGCTCATAGTACCACCTACGCTCATAGTACCACCTACGCTCATAGTACCACCTACGCTCATAGTACCACCTACACTGACAGTACCACTTACACTGACAGTACCACTTACACGGACAGTACCACTTACACGGACAGTACCACCCACACTGACAGTACCGCTTACATGAACAGTACCACATACACGGATAGTACCACCTACACTGACAGTACCACTTACACGGACAGTACCACGTACACCGACAGTAGCACTTACACGGACAGCACCACCTACACTGACAATACCACCTACACTGACAGTACCACCTACACTGACAGTACCACCTACACTGACAGTACCACCTACACGGACAGTACCACCCACACTGACAGTACCACTTACACGGACAGTACCACCTACACTGACAGTACCACCTACACGGACAGTACCACCCACACTGACAGTACCACTTACACGGACAGTACCACCTACACTGACAGTACCACCTACACTGACAGTACCACCTACACTGACAGTACCACCTACACGGACAGCACCACCCACACTGACAGTACCACCTACACTGACAGTACCACCTACACTGACAGTACCACCTACACTGACAGTACCACCTACACTGACAGTACCACCTACACGGACAGCACCACCTACACTGACAGTACCACCTACACTGACAGTACCACCTACACTGACAGTACCACCTACACTAGCAGTACCACCTACACGGACAGCACCACCCACACTGACAGTACCACCCACACTGACAGTACCACCCACACTGACAGTACCACCTACACTGACAGTACCACTTACACTGACAGTACCACTTACACTGACAGTACCACCTACACTGACAGTACCACCTACACTGACAGCACCACCTACACTGACAGTACCACCTACACTGACAGTACCACCTACACTGACAGTACCACCTACACTAGCAGTACCACCTACACGGACAGTACCACCTACACTGACAGTACCACCTACACTGACAGTACCACCTACACTGACAGTACCACCTACACGGACAGCACCACCCACACTGACAGTACCACCCACACTGACAGTACCACCTACACTGACAGTACCACTTACACTGACAGTACCACTTACAGTGACAGTACCACCTACACTGACAGTACCACCTACACTGACAGTACCACCTACACTGACAGTACCACCTACACTGACAGCACCACCCACACTGACAGTACCACCTACACTGACAGTACCACCTACACTGACAGTACCACCTACACTGACAGTACCACCTACACGGACAGCACCACCCACACTGACAGTACCACCTACACTGACAGTACCACCTACACGGACAGCACCACCCACACTGACAGTACCACCCACACTGACAGCACCACCTACACTGACAGTACCACCTACACTGACAGTACCACCTACACTGACAGTACCACCTACACGGACAGCACCACCCACACTGACAGTACCACCCACACTGACAGTACCACCTACACTGACAGTACCACTTACACTGACAGTACCACTTACACTGACAGTACCACTTACAGTGACAGCACCACCCACACTGACATTACCACTTACACTGACAGTACCACCTACACTGACAGTACCACCTACACTGACAGTACCACTTACACTGACAGTACCACCTACACTGACAGTACCACTTACACTGACAGTACCACTTACACTGACAGTACCACCTACACTGACAGTATCACTTACAGTGACAGTACCACCTACACTGACAGTACCACTTACACTGACAGTACCACCTACACTGACAGTACCACCTACACTGACAGTACCACCTCCACTGACAGTACCACTTACACTGACAGTACCACTTACACTGACAGTATCACTTACACTGACAGTACCACCTACACTGACAGTACCACTTACACTGACAGTACCACCTACACTGACAGTACCACCTACACTGACAGTACCACCTACACTGACAGTACCACTTACACTGACAGTACCACTTACACTGACAGTACCACTTACACTGACAGTACCACTTACACTGACAGTACCACCCACACTGACAGTACCACCTACCCTGACAGTACCACCCACACTGACAGTACCACCTACACTGACAGTACCACCTACACTGACAGTACCACCCACACTGACAGTACCACCTACACTGACAGTACCACTTACACTGACAGTACCACCTACACTGACAGTACCACTTACACTGACAGTACCACTTACACTGACAGTACCACCTACACTGACAGTACCACCCACACTGACAGTACCACCTACACTGACAGTACCACTTACACTGACAGAACCACTTACAGTGACAGTACCACCCACACTGACAGTACCACCTACACTGACAGTACCACCCACACTGACAGTACCACCCACACTGACAGTACCACCTACACTGACAGTACCACTTACACTGACAGTACCACTTACACTGACAGTACCACTCACACTGACAGTACCACTTACAGTGACAGTACCACTTACAGTGACAGTACCACTTACAGTGACAGTACCACCCACACTTACAGTACCACCTACACGGACAGTACCACCTACACGAACAGCACCACCCACACTGACAGTACCACCTACACTGACAGTACCACCTACACTGACAGTACCACTTACACTGACAGTACCACTTACACTGACAGTACCACCTACACTGACAGTACCACCTACACTGACAGTACCACCTACACGGACAGCACCACCCACACTGACAGCACCACCCACACTGACAGTACCACCCACACTGACAGTACCACCCACACTGACAGTACCACCTACACTGACAGTACCACCCACACTGACAGTACCACCTACACGGACAGCACCACCCACACTGACAGCACCACCCACACTGACAGTACCACCCACACTGACAGCACCACCCACACTGACAGTACCACCTACACTGACAGTACCACCTACACGGACAGCACCACCCACACTGACAGCACCACCCACACTGACAGTACCACCCACACTGACAGCACCACCCACACTGACAGTACCACCTACACTGACAGTACCACCCACACTGACAGTACCACCTACACTGATAGTACCACCTACACTGACAGTACCACCTACACTGACAGTACCACCTACACTGACAGTACCACCTACACTGACAGTACCACCCACACTGACAGTACCACCTACACTGACAGTACCACCTACACTGACAGTACCACTTACAATGACAGTACCACTTACTCTGACAGTACCACCTACACTGACAGTCAAGGTCAGACCAAGAGGATCAAGAGCCAGAGTGTCCTAACACTCCCCCCCTAGGGGAGGTTTCTTATTGCTGGTGAAGGGCTCTTCATCCAAGAAAGTGGATCTGTTTTTCAATTCCTTGAATCGAGCCCGAATACTTTCCATCCCCTAGGCGCTATATGACTCTTACTGGTTTAGCTCTCCACCAGTGATATAATAATAATAATAATAATAATAACAATAATAATAATAATAATAATATAATAATAATAATAATAATAATAATAATAACCCACCTAACCTAACCTAACCTAACCTAACCTAACCTAACCTAACCTAACCTAAACTAACCTACCCTGACCTAACACATCCTAATCTAACCTAATCTAACCTGACTTAACCTAACCTAACCCAGCCTAACCTGACCTAACCTAAAATAACCTGACCTAACCCAACCTAACTTAACCTAACCTGACCTAACCTGACCTAACCTAACCTAACCTAACCTGACCTGACCTGACCTAACCTAACCTAATCTGACCTGATCTAACCTAAACTAACGTAACCTAATCTAACCTAACTTAATCTAACCTGACCTAGCCTAACCTAACCTAACCTAACCTAACCTAACCTAACGTGACCTAACGTGACCTAACCTCACCTGATCTGACCTAACCTAACCTGACCTGACCTGACCTGACCTGACCTAACCTAACCTAACCTAACCTAACCTAACCTAACCTGACCTGACCTGGCCTAACCTAACCTAACCTAACGTGACCTAACCTAACCTAGCCTAGCCTAACCTATCCTAGCCTAACCTAACCCAACCTAACCTAACCCGACCTAACCTAACCTAGCCTAGCCTAAACTAAAGTAAACTAACCTAAACTAACCTAACGTAACGTAACCTAACCTATCCTAGCCTAACCTAACCTAACCTAACCTAACCTAACCTAACCTAACCTAACCTATCCTATCCTAGCCTAACCTAACCTAACCTAACCTAACCTAACCTAACATACTCCTTCTCTTAGGGCAGATTTTCTCTTTATCTCTGTCGCCTGTGTGTGTACATGTGTACTTGTGTACATGTGTACATGTGTACATGTGTACATGTGTACTTGTGTACATGTGTACATGTGTACTTGTGTACATGTGCAATAATGACGAAGAAGCGATACAAGATACAAAACAACCATAGGGGAAGTTGAATGATAGCTGTAGGCCTTTCGTGTTGCAATGAACGCATCATCAGAAGCTTGCAGTGTTGCAGAAATGAGTAGGAAGTCCAGATAGTTTCGTGGTTTAGTCTGTATATCTTGTCTGTGTGTTATTCTCTGTGTAGTTGTGTTATCTATTTCTGTGTGTCTGTATGTCTGTTTATGTGTCTGTATCACTTTTTATGTATGTATGTGTGTTTTATAAATGTGTTAGTGTCTGTTTTATGTGTCTTTGTATGGTTATATATGTCTGTGTCAATTTGTAAATGTGTCTGTGTATACATATCTGTCTATAAATTTGTCTGTGTCTATACATGTCTGTATCTATTAGCACATGTATGTATCTATTTGTGCATGTCTGTATCTCTTTGCACGTGTCTGTGTATTTGTACACATTCGTGTCTGTATACATCTGTGTCTATTTGTACATAACTGTGTGTATACATGTCTGTGTCTGTGTGTGTGTCTACACTGGTAAAAAGAATGACTGCAGTACGTCTGGCAAGGAGGAGACTGAACCTAGCCCTCTAACGTTGAAATATACATGATCGTAACTCCCACCTGAACGAAGTGTACTGGGAGAGTCGAACGTTGAACGTAGATGTTGCACCTTCGTCTTCCTGTGTTTACATTCATTTTTTTTCATTTCAGAGGTGACCTGGCCACGGGACCACAGTCAATCTCAAACAGCCTGGTTGATCAGAGTCTGGTCTAGGACCGGGCCGCCAGGGGACGCTAACGAAGGAAGGAGAGAGAAATGGAGATGATAAATGAAGGAGCCTGGGAGGAATGAGTGGAAAGATTTGATCCGAGGAAGAAGGGAAGCTTCCAGTGGGCTTAAGGAACCATTAAAGGGACAACGATTTGAAGGTGACACAGTGAAAGAAACATAGTGAAGGTGACATAGCGAAGTGAAAGTGACATAGTGAAGGTGACAGTGAAAGCGACATAGTGAAGATGACATAGTAAAAGTGACATACTGAAGGTATGAAAGTAAGAGTGATATACCGAAGGTGACATAATGAAAGTGAAAGTGGCATACCGAGGGTGACATGGTGAAAGTGACATACCGATGGTGATAGTGAAAGTGACATACCGAGGGTGACAGTGAAGGTGACGTACCGAAGGTGACAGTGATGCAGTAAAGATGATAGTGACACAGTGAGGGGGTGGATACAGAAAGTGAGATGGTGTGTGAGGGAGTTAAGGGCAGGAAGGTGACCTAACGGAGATGTCAGGTCAAGGGAAACCTCTCTCTTTCTCTCTCACCTCAACCCCTCCCCCACTACCCTATGCCCCTTCCCCCTTGTCCTCATCTCTCCCAAGGAGAAAGTGAAATGAGTGGAAATGACTGTATCTGAGAGAGGTAATGAGGAGACTTGAGAAGTCTGACCCAGAATGACCGGGGCCAGGATGGAGACATTGGTAGCTCATAACTACCACAACCATCATCACGCTGGCACAGCTGGCACGTGTGGTTGTGGTTGTTTTCCTCAAACAGCTGGTGAAGTAAGCCTGGCAACCCTGGGGAAAAACATCGTTGGTGACCACAGCCACGGGGGAGCTGACCCTCCACCAGTGGGGAGGGTGGAACAGCATCCTGGGAGAAAAAATATTTTGCGAGGGGGTGGTGGAGTGGGGGAGGGGGGAGGGTGGTGGTGGTGCGAGTGCGTGGGGAGGAGAGTAGTGGTGGAAGGGGGTGGTAGTGGTGGTTGTGGTGGTAGTGGTAGTGGTGGTGGTGGGGATGGGCAAAAGGAGCTTAGTATCGCCGCCGCCTCACCAGCGGACGGTCGTGTGTGTAGCCGTGCCTCACCAACCCCACCTCACAGCCCACCCTCCCACGCCGCTGAAACCACGCCCACGCCCCACCCCCCGCCCTCACCCGGGCGTCGTAATCCACGGCACGCCCACGGCAACCCAGTAGTGGAAACAGTAACAGCCAAGGAGAGTGTAGGAGAGACGTTTCAGGTGATCAGTAGTACTAGTGAGGTGTTGACAAGATGTTCTGGGGAGAGTGTTGAGAGTCTGCTCTACACCCCAGACCACAAGACCAACAGGAAGAAGAAGTTTATTATCATCCTTAAAGGTCTGCTGAGCAAGTCGAAGCGTAGTGACAAGAGGAAACATCGTGGGAGGACCAGTGGTACTGTTAGCACTCATGATAGCACCAACTTAGCCCAAACCAAAACTGATCAGTCCATCGCTGAGTTTAGCGACAGTGTAGATGGTAAAATAGTAAGCAGTAACAGTGGTGAAAGCAGAAGTGCTGCTAGCAGGGCAGGACTAGTGCAGGGTGAAGGTAGTAGTGAGAGTAACGTCCCTGAGGCGAAGCAAGGGCTACCTTCCTACCTCCACCACGTTAACTCCCCCCAAGAGGGTGAGCGGCAGCCCGCAGCCGCAGACGACACACCTGCTGATGCTGCGGGTAGAGGGAGCTTCCTACAGGACCCCTGCGGCAGGAATAGTGATGAGAGTAGCGTCGAGGGAGTGTCCCCAACCTGTTTGGGCACGCAGACACAACTAACTCTTCTCTACCACGCTGCTCTCACTCGTAACACTGGCGTAGAAAACGGCACACGACACCCAAATAAGTGTCAGGGAATTGTCACCTCTTCGTCAGTGCCAAACGTTAGTGACACGCAACATCCCGTCCTCCAACACAACACCAGCAGTGAATCCAACCTCCACCAGTGTCACCCAGACACTACACCACCACTTGGCTCCTCTAGTACAACTCAAACCACTCTAGAAAACAATGACGTATCAACTCCCGTTGTAGTGCTTAGTGAATATCGTATTCTTGAGGATAATCGCGAGAATTGGTTCTCTGGTGTAGTTACGACTGGTGCTTCTGAAATTATAGAAAATAATTTTGATAATCGACCATTTCCTGATATTGTGAATGGTAATTCTGAAAGTGCTATAGATAATAATAATCTTGATAATCGACCATTTCCTGATATTGTGAACAGTAATTCTGAAAGTGCTATAAATAATAATGTCGATAATCGATCATTTCTTGAAAATGTGACCAGTGATTATGAAAATTCCTTAGATGATAATCATAATTATCAACCATTTAATAATTTTGTGAATGGTCACTCTCCATTTATTGAAGATATTAGCGATGATCGAACATCTGACGTAGAGTTGTGTTTTCTTGATACTAGTGTTGATGGTGACCATATCAGCCAATCATCGGCCGAGTTTGTTACTGCTGCGTCTGAAACTAGCGTTGGAAAAAGTCTTGTAAGTCCAGACTTACCTAAAGTCTGGAGCCTTAGCCATCCCTGTGATAGTGAGACTGAAGATTTCAACAGGGACATCTTACAAGAGAAGGCTGACTCTCTTCATTCTTGTGATTCTGAGTACTGTTCAGTCTCCCAGTGGGACGACAACACCAGCTGTCTACCGTCGTCTGGTCGTGGGTGTGAGAACACATGCAGTGTCCCAGAGTGGTTGTGTTTACCCCAAGACGCGCAACACAATGGGTTTGGAGCAGGTTCTGACGAGGAGGATTGTGTTCTGAACAATACAGAGAGCGGAAGTGAGGCAAGCGGCAGTGCTCCAGTGCTTGAGGACTTTACCTGTCGGCCGGAGCCACACTGTGACCGACTCACGCTACACGGACCAGCTACTACTGCTGTTGCTGCTACTGCTGCTGAGGCTGCAACACACACTCCGGAAACAGAGTCATTAAGTGGTTCGCTTAGTGACTCGGACCATAGCGACAGCAGTGACGACTATGATCTCCCTCCTGTTGACGACAGCGTGTATGATCTGCAGTTCGATCCTTACTTTTACCAAGGAAGCATTTCCCTAGAGGACATCCCAGACGACCAGCCCATAGATTACCCTTGCCCCTATGACGTGAACGGGGAATACGTGTCCGCTAGCAGTCGCCAGTATAATCCACACTTTTCCTATATAGACAACTGGAAGTACAACCCCGTCACAACCCCCGGAGATCTATACAGGAGTCAGAGTCATCCAGAAGACATCAGTCATCGCCACTACGAAGACGAGCCTTTGGACGCCAACGCCCCACTTCACGTATTCCTGAGCCAACCTCTTCCCTCCCAGGTCTCGACAGGCTTCTCTCTAGAGACGACACTTCTCAGGCCCAGGAAACGGGGAGAATTCAGTTCGTTGTGTAGTTTCGGCGGCTCACAACTCTACACCATCACTGAGGAGGTTGAGAGCGACGACTACTACGACGACTTCCACACCAGGAGGAATTACTCAGAGTCTGATCTCTACTGTGGAGATCCAGAGGGGTTCTACAGTGACTCGCACTACATCAGTTCCGACCTGTACTACGGTGATACAGACTCTGAGAGTGAATCGACTATTCACAGTGAACTGTCAGACTTCAGGCTGTCGACAGAAACTCTTGAACAAGACTCAGAAGAGTTTGAGGAAGCTGACCAGTGGTCGCGGGACGCCACCGATGACAATCAAGTGGTTTCTGAGATTAATATTAATCCGTTTTTTGAATCTTGCTCAGATAAAACTAAATACATAAATAACCACTCCCAGAAACACACTATAACATACGAGAACCCGGAATGCATCTCTGAAACTTCTCTGATAGAGAATTCAACTTCACCTTTTGAAGAAGTTGAAGATTTGCCTGTTCTGGACTCCGAGAGTTCGTGTCAGGGTGAGTACCCAGATGAATTCTTCCTCTTTTGCTCCGAGGCAGAGATCACAGACATGGAAGTGATGGAGAAGGTCGATATGTTACCCTACAGCAACAATAAAGACGACTTCACCTATTTCAAGGTGGAGGGTAAGGTGTCAGGCAGGAGTAGTCCTGCGGACCAAGACTTTCTCTTGGAAAGTTACACCTGCAGCGTGGAGAAAAACAACAGCTACACGAACGCTGACAACAGCAGGAAGACCACAACTGCCGTGCCTTACAACTCTTTCTGGGAAGGTAACGTTAATGGAACGGCACATGGAAGAAAAGAATCCTACACTCCTGTCTACCAGAACGTACTCGTCAACACCCGCCTCTCCAAGTCTAACCCGAATCTAGCTAGTATCACTGACGAGGTTGAGCATTCTAGGCAGGTGTCGCGTCCTGTGTATCAGAACGTTCCAGTGTCAGCTAAGAGGTACCATCTGCCAGCCACCGAAGATGATATCAATAATGCCAACGTATATGACAGGAACAGTAATTACCCGGATTACCGGAGCGAGGAGATACACGTCAATAAATGTTATTCCCCGTACATGAACGTGCCTTACAGCGGGCCGAGAGGAGAGGCATCAGCTCAATATCGAAGTGAGTCTCAGATGACATCATCGAGCTCCCTGGTGGGTAGCTTGGACCTCCTGTCATCGAACGGTTATGGTGACACGCACTTTGAGGAGCACCACCATAGCCGAGACCTAGAGTCTATGAGATATCGAAGCCAAAGGGCCAGCCAGGACCTGAGATTTGTGGGAGTTGCTCAGTGCCCACAGGTTGAAGCCTCTTTTGGCCTCCACAACCCGAGCTTCCTGGACAGAGAGTCATCGACTCGAAGTGCGGCAGCCTTCAGCGCCTACGCCTCCAACACCAGTCTTGATCACGATACCTTCTCCAAAACATCAAAAATCTACAAGTGGAACGGGTCCTCTTCAGTCTCAGACCTGACTTCGCTGAACCGTGACCTCTCACCCAGTCCCCCTGGGCTCACAAGAGGGTCAGCTTCGGCCACTGACCTGAGCCGGGTCACCCCTGACGAGGAGGGAGGCATACCCAGGAGGGCGTCCCTGGGGGAGACCAGCTACGCCGCCTGGTGTGCCCATGTTCACGAAGATCAAGACGGACAAGAAGAGTTCGTCCTTTCTCATGGCCACAGAAATACATCTCCCTTCGTCTTCACTCCTCACCCGAGTAAGTACTACATATTTTGCCCCTAATCAATATATTATGTGTGCAAAACAACCACAGTGAAAAAATAGTGAAATTCCAAGCGCTTTCGTGATTTCTCACATTGATAATGTGAGAAATAAAGCGAATGCGCTTGGAATTTCACTATTTTTTCACAGTGGTTGTTCTGCATATTGTGATATCACCTGTTTACTGTGATCTTACTGCATACATGTATTATATATATATATATATATATATATATATATATATATATATATATATATATATATATATATATATATATTATATTATTATATATATATATATATATATATATATATATATATACATATATATATATATATATATATGTATATATATATATATATATATATATACATATATATATATATATATATGTATATATATATATATATATATATATATATATATATATATATATATATATATATATATATATTATATATATATATATATATATATATATATATATATATATATATATATATATATATATATATAAAAGTACAAATCCATGTGTTACTTTCTTGTGTCTCAGGTGTTCCACGTAATGATTTGTATTTCACTCAGCGCTGCATAATCCTGGTGGGTTTAGCGCTTAGTTTTGACTATAATAATTGTGTTTCACTACTTGCGAAAAGAAAAGGAAATATATGTATGTGTACTCACCTATTTGTAGTTGCAGAGGTCGAGTCGCAGCTCCTGGCCTCTGTGTGTGTGTATGGGATCACCTCGTAATGTCAGTCAGGTGTTGTAAGCCACAGTTATGTTAGGAAAACAAACACATTATCTTTGTTTTACGACAACTTGACCTTGCTATTACCTCTGAGGTTGCAAAAGGTGCGGAGGTGCCATGAAACGTAAACAAATATAGTTTTGAAAAAAAACGGCGAAGAGGACCCTGATAGCATGCATTGTTGAGGAGGCTGACAGGTATTGGTCTAGTTCATTACCATCGTCAGCGCACCTTTGTATCTCTTCTCTGTACCTGTGTCTTATTGTTCTGTACCTGTGTCTTATTGTTCTGTACCTGTGTCTTATTGTTCTGTACCTGTGTCTTATTGTTCTGTACCTGTGTCTTATTGTTCTGTACCAGTGTCTTATTGTTCTGTACCAGTGTCTTATTGTTCTGTACCTGTGTCTTATTGTTCTGTACCTGTGTCTTATTGTTCTGTACCAGTGTCTTATTGTTCTGTACCTGTGTCTTATTGTTCTGTACCTGTGTCTTATTGTTCTGTACCTGTGTCTTATTGTTCTGTACCTGTGTCTTATTGTTCTGTACCTGTGTCTTATTGTTCTGTACCTGTGTCTTATTGTTCTGTACCTGTGTCTTATTGTTCTGTACCTGTGTCTTATTGTTCTGTACCTGTGTCTATTGTTCTGTACCTGTGTCTTATTGTTCTGTACCTGTGTCTTATTGTTCTGTACCTGTGTCTTATTGTTCTGTACCTGTGTCTTATTGTTCTGTACCTGTGTCTTATTGTTCTGTACCTGTGTCTTATTGTTCTGTACCTGTGTCTTATTGTTCTGTACCTGTGTCTTATTGTTCTGTACCTGTGTCTTATTGTTCTGTACCTGTGTCTTATTGTTCTGTACCTGTGTCTTATTGTTCTGTACCTGTGTCTTATTGTTCTGTACCTGTGTCTTATTGTTCTGTACCTGTGTCTTATTTTATGTGTTCTGTACCTGTGTCTTATTGTTCTGTACCTGTGTCTTGTTGACCTGTGTCTGTCTGTACCTGTGTCTTATTGTTCTGTACCTGTGTCTTATTGTTCTGTACCTGTGTCTTTGTGTCTGACCTGTGTCTTTGTTCTGTACCTGTGTCTTGTGTCCTGCTGTTCTCGATCTGTACCTGTGTCATTGTGTGACCTGTGTCTTGTCCTGTACCTGTGTCTTGTGTGCCTGTGTCTCGTCCTGTACCTGTGTCTTGTGTGCCTGTGTCTCGTCTGTACCTGTGTCTTGTGTGCTGTGTCTGTCCTGTACCTGTGTCTTGTGTGCCTGTGTCTCGTCCTGTACCTGTGTCTTGTGTGCCTGTGTCTCGTCCTGTACCTGTGTCTTGTGTGCCTGTGTCTCGTCCTGTACCTGTGTCTTGTGTGCCTGTGTCTCGTCCTGTACCTGTGTCTTGTGTGCCTGTGTCTCGTCCTGTACCTGTGTCTTGTGTGCCTGTGTCTCGTCCTGTACCTGTGTCTTGTGTGCCTGTGTCTCGTCCTGTACCTGTGTCTTGTGTGCCTGTGTCTCGTCCTGTACCTGTGTCTTGTGTGCCTGTGTCTCGTCCTGTACCTGTGTCTTGTGTGCCTGTGTCTCGTCCTGTACCTGTGTCTGTGTCCCTGCTGTCCTGTACCTGTGTCTTGTGTGCCTGTGTCTCGTCCTGTACCTGTGTCTCGTCCTGTCCTGTGTCTTGTGTGCTGTGTCTGTCTGTACCTGTGTCTCGTCCTGTACCTGTGTCTTGTGTGCCTGTGTCTCGTCCTGTACCTGTGTCTCGTCCTGTACCTGTGTCTTGTGTGCCTGTGTCTCGTCCTGTACCTGTCTTGCTCACAAGGTTGTTATGGATATGGTGAATTAAAACTATTAAAACGTTTTTTTGTAATTATGGAACAGTTGTTTTCAGTGAAGTCTGATCAGTGTGTTGCACTTTACTGCATATTATGAGGCGTTCAAACGGTATGCAGGCTCGATTCTCCGTCCATTAATCTCGAACCCGTCTCTCGTTAAATTTAATTACAGTCAGTTATAAAAAATAAGAAATGTTTGGACAATGTTAAATTTGAGAAGCAACTAATGTTTTTAAGAGCAAATATGAAAGGGTACCATGGTAATGTTTAGGGGTTGTGTGTGTGTATGTACTCACCTGTTTGTGGTTGCATGGGACGAGTTACAGCTCCTGGCCCCGCCTCTTCACTAGTTGCTACTAGGTCCACGTCTTTCCCTGCTCCATAAGCCTTATCATACCTCTTCGTAAAGCTTTGTTTATATCTTCCCTCCACTACATCACTCTCCAGATTGTTCCACTTCTTGACAACCCTGTGACTAAAGAAATACTTCCTAACATCCCTGTAACTATTTAAGTTTTCAACTTCCAGTTGTGAGTGTGTGTGTACTCAGTGAATTGTTTGTGGGGGGTCGAAACTCAGCTCTTGGCTCCGTCTCCGCCTGCTAGACCACCTTGATCATCATCACTGGCTTCTGGCCTCTTGGATCATGTCGTATCTACTCTTGAAGCTGTGTGTTGAATTTGCCACTACCACTGCCTCATCCAACTAATTCCACTTTTGCAACCATCCTGACGCTTATTGACTCATCTGTGTCTTTACCTTCCCGTATCCACCTCAGCGACAGAGAGAGAGAGAGAGAGAGAGAGAGAGAGAGAGAGAGAGAGAGAGAGAGAGAGAGAGAGACAGAGAGAGAGAGAGAGAGAGAGACAGAGAAGCAGTAATAACATCGTCCTCACCTCATTGCGATATCTAAACAGATTAGTTCATGGCTCACCTTATCTCTCCTCTTGTTGAATTAGTGTCAGTGATGACATTAATTCTCTGAGTCAGTGTCAGTGGTGTCAGTAACTTAAGTTAGTGTCACTGGTGTCAATAACTTCCCAAGTTTGTGTCAGTGATGTCAACAACTCTAGTGTCGTGTACGAATGGTATATAATACCGACAAGATGAGAGTAAGACACATGTGCAACATCTGGGTATCTTTATTGTAGACGTTTCGCCATCCAGTGGCTTTATCAATACAAATTCTAGGACATAACTTGAAGACAGTAGAACTATGTACAGAAGATGAGGTAATCAGTCCCTCAACCTAGGAGTAGGTGCGAACAGCACCACGACTATGGTGCTGTTCGCACCTACTCCTAGGTTGAGGGACTGATTACCTCATCTTCTGTACATAGTTCTACTGTCTTCAAGTTATGTCCTAGAATTTGTATTGATAAAGCCACTGGATGGCGAAACGTCTACAATAAAGATACCCAGATGTTGCACATGTGTCTTACTCTCAACTCTAGTGTCATTGGTGTCAGTAACTTAAGTTAGTGTCAGTAGTGTCAATAACTTCCCAAGTTAGTGTCAGCAGTGTCAATAACTTCCCAAGTTAGTGTCAGTGGTGTCAATAACTTTTCAAGTTAGTATCAGTGATGTTAACAACTCAAGTTAGTATCAGTAACTTCTCTAGTTAGTGTCAGTGGTGTCAACAACTCAAGTTAGTGTCAGCAGTGTCAATAACTTCCCAAGTTAGTGTCAGCGGTGCCACAACCACAGGTAGTCGGCAACTTTTCTCTTGGTTAGGTTGTGTCCACAATACTATCTTCAAGAGGCGACTCTAGAAGTTCCTCAAGTCAGTTCCTGATCAGCCGGGCTGTGGTGTGTACGTTGGACTGCAGGCAGCTGGTACCAGCAGCCTGACTAATCAGGCTAGCAACCAGGAGTCCTGGTCTGGGAGGGGGCCGCGGGGGGTGGCGACCCCCTGAAAGTAACGGCAGGTCACCTACAGGCAACACTTCTGTTCTGCATACACGGCTCCCAGAACACGTGGAGAGTCTGCCAGACGGTGATTGATGCTGCTCCAACCCTACCTGGCCATGTGAGGGGAAGGGTGATACAAGGAGATGTCTTCCTTGTACTCGGAAAGGAAAGAGGTGAGATCATTTCCCCCCTCTCTCTCTCTCTCTCTCTCTCTCTCTCACACACACACACACACACACACACACACACACACACACACACACGTGCTAAAGGAATAACTGGGAAAGTGGGGAGATGGATCTTCAACTTCCTAACAAATCGAACACAAAGGTGGGGTAAACCAGAGAAAAATCGGGGGCCCTTTTGTAAAGAGCTCTGTACACACACAAACACAACAAATCTTTAAACTTTAAAGGGGTTGGACATCTTTTGGGTTGGTTGGAAATTCTGAGAGATAAGTGCAAGTCAGGACCTGTCTTCTGTCTTTCACACGTTGACCGGCCTGTGGGCTATTGTTTGATGCTTGTTGTTGTGCTATGTTGTTTTTTTGCTGTTTTGTTGTGCTGTTTTCTGTGTTGTTGCTTTTGTTGCGCTGCTATGTTTTTGTTGTGCTGTTGTTGTTTTTCTTCCTGCGTTGTTTGCTTTTGTTGCTGCTGTACGGTTGTTGTTTCTCTTTTGTTGTTTTCTGTTGCTGTGTATGTTGTTGTTGCTGTGTTGTTGCTGCTGTTTTCCCTCTGTGTTGTTTTTGTTCGCTGTATGTTGTTTTTCCCTGCATTTTGTTGCTTCTTTTGCTGCTGCTACTGTTGTTGTTGGCTGATACGTTGCTGACTTTTTTGAGGTTTTTGATTTTTTTAAACGTATTGCTACGTTGTTTTGGAATGTTTTTTTTTTGAATTTCTGTTTTTTCGTTTGGGGGGTGGTGGTGATGTTGAAGTGGCGTCTTTTTTTTTCCCCTTATGTTTTTGTTGTTGTTGGTGGTGATGTGTTAGGATGCGGTTCTGTTATTGCTGTTGTTGGGGGTGGTGATGCTGTTGGTAATGCGGCTTCTGTTATTGCTGTTGTTGGTGGTGATGCTCTTGGTGATGCCTGCTTCTGTTGTTGCTGCTACTGCTGTTGTTGTTGTTGTTAATTGTGCAGGATTCTGGGTTATGGAACACACTCTGCGTACTCTGCAGGCGTTTACCGAGGATGCAGTGTTGAGACGTGAAGAGCCTACATTGAAACTGACTAGGTCTATCGTTAGCCCGTCGAAAGGCGGCCTACGTGGGCGCAGTGAGCCTATGATGTCACTGGAAGACGGCTGGGCAACTGTTGTTAACGGCTGTGCAGTCCTTAGCAGGGGAAAGATTGGATGTGTGTTAAACTCTGACCTACGTGTGTTAAACTCTATTTGACCTACTCTGAGCTCAGATTGACTCACTCTGATCTCAGTTTGACTCACTCTGAGCTTGGTTTGACTCACTCTGAGCTCAGCTTGACTCATTCCGAGCTCTGACTCACTCCGGGCTCTGACTCACTCAAACAGAGGTGTTCCAGTGACAACACTCCTCACTACACACTACAGCGGACCTGGTGTAAATGGCTGAGAAAACGGAAACGTTTCGCCAACCACTGGTTGGAGAAACATTTCCAGAATAAAAATACCTAAATGTTGCCCAAATGTCTCATTTATCATGTGTGTTTTCTAAACCATTTAAGATACCAGAATACTGAGGAGAATGAAGTGAGCTGACCAGCCAGCTCCTAGCCACAGGTCCCAAGACCTCACACAGGTCCCAAGACCTCACACAGTTCCTAAAACCTCACACAGGTCCCAAGACCTCACAAAGGAACCCCCTGGTTATTTCCCCTGAGTTTATAAAGACCTCCCCCCCATAACTTCTGGCTAGAGGTCAGTTCTCGTGGGAGCCTTCACTAGTGGTCTTGACTACCCTGAGGGAACTAAGTTATGAGGATTACCAGCAAACACTCCTTCCTGTCTTCGCAAACAGATAGATACATGAGAGGCAGTGTCCAGACACCATAACCAAGGGTGTACACTACTGTAGTAATATATATCCAGGGTGTACACTACTGTAGTGATGTATACCCAGGGTGTACACTACTGTGATGTATATTCAGGATGTACACTGCTGTGATGTATACTCAGGGTGTATACTACTGTGGTGACGTATACCCAGGATGTACACTGCTGTGATGTATATCCAGGGTGTACAGTGCTGTGATTTATATCCAGGGTGTACACTGCTGTGATTTATATCCAGGGTGTACACTGCTGTAGTGATGTATATCCAGGGTGTACACTATTGTGGTGATGTATATCTAGGGTGTACACTACTGGAGTGATGTATATCCAGGGTGTACACTGCTGTGGTGATGTATATCCAGGGTGTACACTATGTACCTCCACTCCTCCCTTCCTTCCTACCTCCACTTCCCATCCTCCCTCCACCTCTCCCCATTCTTCCCACGTCTCGTCCTCTCATAAGGTCAACTGTAATATAATAATATCTTTATTTCTACGATGGAACTGTCAACTGTTACAACGTCACCTTCAGTAATTGTCCATCACGCTGTCCCGCTTCTTCCCTCCTTCCCTTCATCAGTCATCCTCAGACCGTCCTATCACACCCATTCCATAGATTTGTGGGTGGGGGGGATCGTCCCGTTAGAAGCGGATGTTGTTGAGGCAGCCATTACCGTGACGTCACTTCCGGACGCGCGCGCTACTTGCAAGTTCCCGCCAATCTTGCCATTTTTTTTTCCCTGCGTTTATGTTGTTCTTGGAGAAATGGCGGGAAATTTTGCTGGAAAGTGTGTCTCGAGGACATGTTTTGGCGGGAACGAGGCCGATTGTTTTTGTAGTTCCTTGAAGGTCAAGCTCCTAAGTAGTTGCTCAGCGGTACGGTTCACAATCGTAGGACTCGGGTTCAATCCTGGACAAGTACATAAGAACATAAGAGCTGAGTACTGCCGCCTTATTAATGAAAATAAGATACGAGACATATTAAATATCCTAAATTTGCTTGCAACACATAAGACAGTTGTAGATGCAAATCCAATGTAGTTAAGTATTTTGGGGGTCTAGATCCTAGGCCTTTTGTGCATCCATATGCTCTTGTGCTACCATCCACAGGATGGATAAGGGTGCACAATAAACTAGCCGTTTCGGCAGCAAAATCTAATCTTCTACATCCAGCAGAAACAGCCTGGTTGATCAGGCCCTGATCCACCGGGAGGCCTGGTCGTGGACCGGGCCGCGGGGGCGTTGATCCCCGGAATAACCTCCAGGTAACCTCCAGGTAATCCTTACTGGCCCAAGTTAGACAGGTCTAACTCACACTCGCCCACACGTCCCTGTTCACCTAGCAATAATAAGGTTCCTGAGTGTTAACCGACTTGTGGGTGGCATCCTGGGGATGGGCAGTGTACCTTAGATAGGGCTGGGCTTTGTAATGAGGTGAGGTAGGATAACAGCTCCTGGGATTTAAATAATAACACGAAGTTGGATTTTTCACAGACGGGTCTTAATGAGGTCGTCTCCTTGTGTCCTGGAAGAAACAGAGACGCTATGTGAACCACCAACATTGTGTGAACGACCAACACTGTGTGAACCACCAACACTGTGTGAACCACCAACACTGTGTGAACCACCAACACTGTGTTAACCACCAACACTGTGTGAACCGCCAACACTGTGAGCCACCAACACTGTGTGAACCACCAACACTGTATGAATCACCAACACTGTGAACCACCAACACTGTGTGAACCACCAACACTGTAATCCAACAACAGTGTGTGAACCACCATTTCCAGGGTTACAGAATACTGTCCAGAAAACAGCAAATGTGGCACCAGTACACAAGTAATGTGGCACCAGTACACAAGTAATTGGCACGAGTACACAAGTAATGTGGCATCAGTACACAAGTAATTGGCACCAGTACACAAACAGTATGGCCCCAGTAGACAGTATATCCCCAGGCCTACATCCTATTCCTCATCTTCATATCAGACATAGACAGAGATGTAACCCACAGCACCGTATCATCCTTTGCAGACGATACTAGGATCTGCATGAGGCTGTCATCTGCTGAGGACGCGGTTAACCTCCAAGAAGATATAAACAAAGTTTTCCAGTGGGCAACGGTAAACAATATGATGTTCAATGAGGACAAATTCCAACTACTCCGTTATGGAAAACTGGAGGAGATAATAACTAGAACAGAGTATACTACAAACTCTGGCCATACAATAGAGCGGAAAAATAATGTAAGGGACCTGGGAGTAGTAATGTCTGAGGATCTCACTTTCAAGGATCACAACAGTGCCACGATGACAAGTGCAAAGAAAATGATAGGATGGATAATGAGAACGTTCCAAACGAGAGATGCCAAGCCAATGATGATCCTTTTCAAATCACTTGTTCTCTCTAGGCTGGAATACTGCTGTACATTAACATCTCCATTCAAAGCAGGTGAAATAGCAGATCTAGAGAGTGTACAGAGATCCTTTACTGCACGTATAAGTTCTGTCAAGCACCTTAACTACTGGGAACGCTTGGAAGCACTTGACTTGTACTCGTTGGAACGCAGGAGAGAGAGAGATATCATAATCTACACTTGGAAAATCTTGGAAGGAATGGTCCCAAATCTGCACACAGAAATCACTCCCTACGAAAGTAAAAGACTGGCCATTGATACACTAAGAGAAAACACCATAAGTGTCCGGGGCCCAAGACTGCTCAACAGCCTCCCACCAAGCATAAGGGGAATTACCAATAAACCCCTGGCTGTCTTCAAGAGGGAGCTGGACAGATACAAAAAGTCAGTGCCGGATCAGCAGGGCTGTGGTTCGTACGTTGGACTGCGTGCGGCCAGAAGTAACAGCCTGGTTGATCAGGCCCTGATCCACCGGGAGGCGTGGCCGTGGACCGGGCCTCGGGGGCGTTGATCCCCGGAACAACCTCCAGGTAGTTCACAATGTATCCCCAGTTCACAGTGTGACCACAGCACACAATGTGGCACCAGTACACATGTAATGTGTCCCTAGTACACAACAACCTCACCGTACACAGTATATAGTGATGGAACTGAGAGAGAGAGAGAGAGAGGAGAGAGAGAGAGAGAGAGAGAGAGAGAGAGATAAAGTTAGAGAGTACTTCTTATCTTCCAACAAGCAGGAAAAGTAGCTGCCTGGAGGAGAGAGAGTAGAGAAAGCTGGAGGAGGAAGAAGTGAAAGTGAAGGAAGGAAGAGGAAGAGGAGGCACACTTAAATAAGCTGTGGGTCTGGCTTAAACTAGGATAAATGGTGGCTAGGGGATAGACGAGGATAAAGAGTTGATAATGATAGACGAGGATAAACAGTGGATAGGAGATAGACCTGGAATCTACCTGGAGAGTGTTCCTGGGGTCAACGCCCCCGGGCCCTGTCTGTGACCAGGCGTCGCGGTAGATCGGGGCCTGATCAACCAGGCTGTTACTGCTGGCCGCACGTAGTCCAATGTACAAACCACAGCCCGGATGATCAGGCACTGACTTTAGGTTTCTGTGCAGTTCCTTCTCGAAGAGAGCCAGGTGTCTGTTGGTAATCCCCTTAATGTATGACGGAAGGCTGTTGAACAGTCTTGGGCCCCGGACACTGTTTTCTCATAGTGTACTCACGACACCCCTGTTTTTAATTGGGTGGATGTTACACCGTCTACCTAGTCTTTTACTTTCATAAGGAGTGATTTCTGTGTGCAGATTTTGGACCAGTCCCTCTAGGATTTTCCAGGTGTAAATTATGATGTGCCTTTATCGCCTGCACTCCAGAGTACAGGTCAAGGGACTTTAAATGTTCCCAGTAATTGAGATGCTTGACTAAACTTACATGTGCAGTGAAGGTTGTCTGTACATTCTCTAGTTTGCAGTTTCGCTTTCCTTGAAAGGGGCTGTTAGTGTACAACAGCATTCCAGCCTATATATAACAAGTGACTTAAAGAAGATTATCAGTGGCTTGGCATCCCTTGTCTGAAGGTTCTCATTATCCATCCTATCATTTTCCTCGCAGTTGTGATGACACTCTTGTGGTCCTTGAAGGCGAGATCCTCAAACATTATCACTCCCAGGTCCTTCACATTAATTTTTCGCTCTGTTGTGTAGTTAGAATGTGTCCTGTGCTCCCTACTAACTATAATTTCTCAAGTTTTTCATAGTGGAGTAACTGAATATTTGTTCTCATTAGACATCATGTTGTTTGCTGCAGCCCATTGCAAGACTTGCTTTATATCCGCTTGGAGACTGACAGTGTCCTCGGTGGATGACACACTCATACAAATTCTAGTATCGTCAGCAGATGAAGACACAGTGTTATGGTTTATATGTTCCAGACTATGGAGCAGAATTCTTCTCCAGGCTGAGGGACTGACCACCTCAAAACTACGACTTCAAGGGTGATAGATTGATTACATCGTCTTAACATCTCTACTGAAGAAGCCTACTGTGTAGACGAAACGTTTCGGAATAAAAATGCCTAACTGTTGCACATGCGTCTTGTCAACTTCTCGCTATTATATACCATTATAATATTCACCATTATGTACGTCAGATGAGGATGGAGAACAGGATAGGGGCGAGTACTGTACCTTGTGGAACAACGTTTCACTGTGGCAGCCTCTGGCTTAACTCTGTTTACTGTTACTCTTTGTGTTCTCTTGGGTAGACGACGATAAACAGTGGACAGGGAATGGTCAAGGATAAGCAGTGGATAGGTAATAGATAAGGATAAACACTGGATAGGTATAGTGGAAGATAAGCATAGGATGGGAATAGACCAGGATAAACAGAAGACAGGGGATATACGAGATTAAACAGTGGATAGGGGATAGATCAGGATAAACAGTGGATAGGGATAGACGAGGTTAAGCAGTGTGGATAGGGGATAGGCCACTCACACTGTGGCTATGTTGAGAATAACAAAAACAATAGTGGTAGTAATGCAAACTACCAGCAAACAATAGTGTTAGTGGCACAGTCTACCAGCAAACAATAGTGGTAGTGACACAAACTACCAACAAACAATAGTGGTAGTGACACAAACTACCAACAAACAATAGTGGTAGTGACACAAACTACCAACAAACAATAGTGGTAGTAATACAAACTACCAACAAACAATAGGAGGTCAAATGAGAGCTAAGATAATATGAAGGTGGTGTAGACAGCATGGTAGAAACGTAGATTAACCACAGCTAAACTACTGACCCACAAGGAGACCTGGTCTAGGATCGGGCCGCGGGGGCGTTGACCCCCGAAAGAGACGTTCCTGGTCCTCTGAGGGGGAGTCCTGGTTCTCCAAGTCAGTCTCCTTGTAATGAAACTCTCCTGTCTGAAGAAGACCTTCAGGAAGGGAATCTTAATTTAGGGAGACTGACTTGGAGAATCAGAACTCTCCTTCAGGACCAGGAACTTGGAGACCAAAATTAATGGAGACAGTGCGATCCTTATTTAGACTCAAGACGACAAGTGATACAGGGTTGTACATGAATGGTGTACAGTACTGACAAGATGTTAGACACATATGCAACATCTGGGTAATTTTATTTAGACGTTTCGCCCACCAGTGACTGTAGAACTATATACAAAAGACGAGGTAATCAGTCCCACAGCCTTGGAGGTGGAGCAGTGTAATGCTCATCACCAACTCCAAGGCTGATGGACTGATTATGTCATCTTTTGTATATAGTTCTATAGTTTTTCACTATGTTCTTGAATTTGACCCAGGGTCACTCCGCAGCCACGGGGTGGAGGAGCAAGTGACCTGGGTGGAGGAGGGAGGAGGATAAACTAACGGAGGTTGGATGGGTATGCCAAGAATTTAGCAGACGATTCCAGGAAGTGTCTAACCCAGGCAGCAATCTCAAGTACAGTAAAGTGTCTAACCCAGACAGCACTCTCAGGTCAGCTACAGTGAAGTGTCTAACTCAGACAGCACTCTCAAGTCAAGCAAAGTGAAGTGTCTAACCCAAACAGCACTCTCTAGTCAAGCAAAGTGAAGTGTCTAACACAGACAGCACTCTCAAGTCAAGCAAAGTGAAGTGTCTAACCCAAACAGCACTCTCAAGTCAAGCAAAGTGAAGTGTCTAACCCAAACAGCACTCTCTAGTCAAGCAAACTGAGGTATCTAACCCAGACAGCACTCTCAAGTCAAGCAAAGTGAGGTGTCTAACCCAGACAGCACTCTCAGATCAGACACAGTAAAGTGTCTAACCCAGACAGCACTCTCAGGTCACGTACAGTGAAGTGTCTAACCCAGACAGCACTCTCAGGTCACGTATAGTGAAGTGTCTAACCCAGACAGCACTCTCAGGTCACGTATAGTGAAGTGTCTAACCCAGACAGCACTCTCAGGTCACGTATAGTGAAGTGTCTAACCCAGACAGCACTCTCAGGTCACGTATAGTGAAGTGTCTAACCCAGACAGCACTCTCAAGTCAGGTACAGTGAAGTGTCTAACCCAGACAGCACTCTCAAGTCAGGTACAGTGTAGGTTAAGAGTTCAGAGAACTGACAAACTGATAAATCAGACACATGTGCAGCACTTTGGTATCTTTATTGAGGAAACGTTTCGCCACACAGCGACTTCATCAGTCCTGGAAACGTACAAAGGATGACAAAGTTGATCCCATGTATCAGAAATCTTCCCTATGAGGATAGGCTGAGGCCCTGAATCTGCACTCTCTAGAAAGGCGCAGAATTAGGGAGGATATGATTGAGAGCATAGGCAATGGGGTCGAAGAGCTATGGGGTAGGTTTAAAAATGTAGTATTGGAGTGTTCAGCAGAAGTTTGTGGTTACAGGAAGGTGGGTGCGGGAGGGAAGAGGAGCGATTGGTGGAATGATGATGTAAAGAGAGTAGTAAGGGAGAAAAAGTTAGCATATGAGAAGTTTTTACAAAGTAGAAGTGATGCAAGGAGGGAAGAGTATATGGAGAAAAAGAGAGAGGTTAAGAGAGTGGTGAAGCAATGTAAAAAGAGAGCAAGTGAGAGAGTGGGTGAGATGTTATCAACAAATTTTGTTGAAAATAAGAAAAAGTTTTGGAGTGAGATTAACAAGTTAAGGAAGCCTAGAGAACAAATGGATTTGTCAGTTAAAAATAGGAGAGGAGAGTTATTAAATGGAGAGTTAGAGGTATTGGGAAGATGGAGGGAATATTTTGAGGAATTGTTAAATGTTGATGAAGATAGGGCAGCTGTGATTTCGTGTATAGGGCAAGGAGGAATAACATCTTGTAGGAGTGAGGAAGAGCCAGTTGTGAGTGTGGGGGAAGTTCGTGAGGCAGTAGGTAAAATGAAAGGGGGTAAGGCAGCCGGGATTGATGGGATAAAGATAGAAATGTTAAAAGCAGGTGGGGATATAGTTTTGGAGTGGTTGGTGCAATTATTTAATAAATGTATGGAAGAGGGTAAGGTACCTAGGGATTGGCAGAGAGCATGCATAGTTCCTTTGTATAAAGGCAAAGGGGACAAAAGAGAGTGCAAAAATTATAGGGGGATAAGTTTGTTGAGTATACCTGGTAAAGTGTATGGTAGAGTTATTATTGAAAGAATTAAGAGTAAGACGGAGAATAGGATAGCAGATGAACAAGGAGGCTTTAGGAAAGGTAGGGGGTGTGTGGACCAGGTGTTTACAGTGAAACACATAAGTGAACAGTATTTAGATAAGGCTAAAGAGGTCTCTGTGGCATTTATGGATTTGGAAAAGGCGTATGACAGGGTGGATAGGGGGGCAATGTGGCAGATGTTGCAGGTGTATGGTGTAGGAGGTAGGTTACTGAAAGCGGTGAAGAGTTTTTACGAGGATAGTGAGGCTCAAGTTAGAGTATGTAGGAAAGAGGGAAATTATTCCCAAGTAAAAGTAGGCCTTAGACAAGGATGTGTGATGTCACCGTGGTTGTTTAATATATTTATAGATGGGGTTGTAAGAGAAGTAAATGCGAGGGTCTTGGCAAGAGGCGTGGAGTTAAAAGACAAAGAATCACACAAAGTGGGAGTTGTCACAGTTGCTCTTTGCTGATGACACTGTGCTCTTTGGAGATTCTGAAGAGAAGTTGCAGAGATTGGTGGATGAATTTGGTAGGGTATGCAAAAGAAGAAAATTAAAAGTGAATACAGGAAAGAGAAAGGGTTTTATGAGGATAACAGAAAGATTAGGTGATGAAAGATTGGATATCAGATTGGGGGGAGAGAGGGTATGGAGGAGGTGAATGTATTCAGATATTTGGGAGTGGACGTGTCAGCAGATGGGTCTATGAAAGATGAGGGGGAATCATAGAATTGATGAGGGGAAAAGGGTGAGTGGTGCACTTAGGAGTCTGTGGAGACAAAGAACTTTGTCCTTGGAGGCAAAGAGGGGAATGTATGAGAGTATAGTTTTACCAACGCTCTTATATGGGTGTGAAGCATGGGTGATGAATGTTGCAGCGAGAAGGCTGGAGGCAGTGGAGATGTCATGTCTGAGGGCAATGTGTGGTGGGGAATATAATGCAGAGAATTCGTAGTTTGGAAGTTAGGAGGAGGTGTGGGATTACCAAAAACTGTTGTCCAGAGGGCTGAGGAAGGGTTGTTGAGGTGGTTCGGACACGTAGAGAGAATGGAGCGAAACAGAATGACTTCAAGAGTGTATCAGTCTGTAGTGGAAGGAAGGCGGGGTAGGGGTCGGCTTAGGAAAGGTTGGAGGGAGGGGGTAAAGGAGGTTTTGTGTGCGAGGAGCTTGGACTTCCAGCAGGCATGCGTGAGCGTGTTTGATAGGAGTGAATGGAGACAAATGGTTTTTAATACTTGGCGTGCTGTTGGAGTGTGAGCAAAGTAACCTTTATAAAGGGGTTCAGGGAAACCGGCAGGCCGGACTTGAGTCCTGGAGATGGGAAGTACAGTGCCTGCACTCTGAAGGAGGGGTGTTAATGTTGCAGTTTAAAAATTGTAGTGTAAAGCACCCTTCTGGCAAGACAGTGATGGAGTGAATGATGGTGAAAGTTTTTCTTTTTTGGGCCACCCTGCCTTGGTGGGAATCGACCAGTGTGATAATAAAAAAAATGATTGAGGTGTATAAATGGAAAACAGGAATAAATAAAGGGGATGTAAATAATGTGCTGAAAATATCTAGCCAAGACAGGATCCGCAGCAATAGCTTTAAGTTAACATAAGAACATAAGGAAGAAGTTGTGCAAGACAGGTATACAATACCGACAAGATGAAAGTTAAGACACTTGTGCAACATCTGTTATCTTTATTGTAGACGTTTCGCCATCTAGTGGCTTTATCAATACAAATTCTTGGACATAATTAGAAAACAGAAGAACTATATACAAAAGATGAGGTAATCAGTCCCTCAGCCTTGGAGGTGGTGTTTACAGCACCATGGTTTACAGCACCATGGTTTACAGCACCACGGTGTTGTAAACACCACCTCCAAGGCTGAGGGACTGATTACCTCATCTTTTGTATATAGTTCTACTGTCCTTTATTCATGTCCTTTTTGGTGTCATCGGCAAACTTGCTGATGTCGCTCTTTATGCCCTCATCTATGTCGTTTATGTAAATTGTGAACAACAGGGGGCCCAACACTGACCCCTGTGGAACACCGCTCCTGACGCTTCCCCACTCTTATTTCTCCCCATTTATGCAAACTCTCTGCTGCCTATTTGTCAACCATGCCTCTATCCAGGAAAAAATTTCTCCTCCTATTCCATGTGCCTTAATTTTCCTCAATAGTCTCTGATGTGGGACCCTGTCAAAGGCCTTACTGAAGTCCATATACACAATATCATATTCATTACCATGATCTACCTCCTCAAATACCTTAGTGAAAAAAGTTAATAAATTCGTAAGGCAGGAACGCCCCTTTGTAAAACCATGCTGAGATTCGTTGATTAATTTATGCTTTTCAAGGTGGCTACGAAATGCCTCGGCAATTATTGATTCCATAAATTTTCGCACTATGGAGGTTAGGCTTATTGGTCTATAGTTCGAAGCTAAGAACCTGTCACCTGCTTTGAAAATAGGTATCACATTTGCCATTTTCCACTTATCTGGCACCATGCCAGTTTATAGTGATATGTTGAAAAGATTAGCGAAAGGTTTGCTAAGCTCCTCTTTACATTCCTTTAGAACCCTTGCATACAGTTCATCAGGGCCTGGGAATTTGTTAGGTTTTAATTTATCTATTTGCCTAAGGACCATGTCACTTGTGACCCTAATCTTGCACAGTTTATTATCGTCCTGTTCTACATAATTTATCATTACTGGAATATCGCTGGTATCCTCCTGTGTAAAAACTGAGAGGAAGTATGTGTTAAAAATTCTACACATTTCCTTATCACTGTCAGTGAGCTGACCCGAGGAACTTTTGAGTGGGCCTATCTTGTCCCTGATCTTACTTCTGTATACCTGAAAGAATCCTTTTGGGTTAGTCTTCGATTCTCTTGCAACTTTAACCTCATAATCTCTTTTTGCTTTTCTAATTCCCTTTTTTATTTCTCTTTAACTGAATATATCGATTTCTTAATTGCCCCTCTCCTCTTTTGATTTGCCTATATATGCCTCTCTTTTGACCAATCAGATATTTTAATCTATTGTTCATCCATTTAGGATCATTTTTGTTTGATCTGATTTCCCTATTTGGAACATAATTTGACTGAGCAGCTAGAACTATGCCCTGGAAAGCGTCATATCGGCAACTATCACCACCTACCTGACCCTTAGTCAGGTCATTCCAGTTCAGCCCACCTACGTAATTTTTCAGTTCTATGAAATCAGCTAAGCGAAAGTCAGGGACAGAGACTAGATTGCCATTATTAGGGGAATTCCATGATATATTAAAACTGAGTGATTTGTGATCACTTTCCCCAAGCTCATCATTAACCTCAAGATTATTAATTAGTGTTTCCCTACTGGCAAGAACCAAGTCAAGGAGGTTATTTCCCCTAGTAGGCTCTGTCACAAACTGTTTTAAAAAACAATCCTGGATCGTATCAAGAAAGTCACCTGACTCTAAATTTCCTGTCAAATTGCTCCAGTCAATCTGTCTATAGTTGAAATCTCCCATTAGCACAACATTTTCGTATGTAGATGCCTTACGAATTTCGTCCCATAGAAGTTTACTGCACTCCCTATCAAGATTTGGGGCCCTGTAAATCACACCCAAAATTAGTTTTTCTCGGTCCTCGAGAAGCTGTAACCAAACAGATTCAGTGGCTGACGCTTCTAATTTTATATCTTGTCTAACACAACAATTTAAATTGTCTCTGACATACATCGCTACTCCACCACCTTTCCTGTTGACCCTGTCAGTGTGGAATAATTTATAGCCTTGTATGTGACATTCAGAGGGCATCTCTCTATCTTTCAGATTGAGCCAGGTCTCTGTTGTAGCAATAATATCTATGTTTCCTGCACTTGCAATTAATCTTAGCTCATCTATCTTATTTCTTACACTCCTGCTATTAGTATAGTAAACCTTAAGGGAGCTAGTCCCTTGCTGCCCTCTGCTGTCCCCCTTTGTTTGCTGACCTGATCTATTGTCTTTATTTATAACTTCATGCTGAATGCCTTTTATACATTTACTGTTTCCAACCCTAGTGTTGCAACCTGCTTGTTTCCCACACACACCCATACCTCTATCTTCTATCAGTTTAAAATCATAGGCATTTCACCAATGGCCTTCTCAATTGAGTTTGCAAGTGCTACCACCCCAGCCCAAGAGAGATGTACCCCATCCCTTGCATACATATCATGTTTGCCCTAAAAGTTGTTCCAGTTGTCAATGAATGGGATTGCAAGTTCCTTGCAGTATCTGTCTAGCCAGCAATTTACACCAATTGCCCTAGACAACCATTCATTTCCTACTCCCCTTCTAGGCAAGATGCTACATATGATTGGGACCCCTCCCTTAGACTTAATGAAATCTATAGCTGACCTGTACTTATCTAGCAGCTCTTCTCTCCTACCCTTCCCAATATCATTTCCACCAACACTGAGACAGATAATGGGCTTGTTCCCATTACCTGACATGATATTATCCAGCCTGTTGACTATGTCCCAACACCAGCTCCAGGGAAGCACACTCTATCTCTCCTCTTCTTATTCCTATTACAAAAAGCACAGTCAATATATCTTACCAGAGAGTCACCAACCACAAGAATGCGCTTACCTCTGTTAGCAAGGGCAGTAGTACCCTTACCTTCACTGGCCACTGAAGTACATTCATCCTGAAGAACAGAGAAGCGATTTCCTACCTTCAGATCTTCACTCTTAACTTTCCTTATTCTGATTCTCCTCCCATTACTGGGAACCACTCTCCACTTGTAGCAGGTGCTGGACTGCACCTCACTGCTGGTAGCCGTTGCTACCTCCCCACCTACAGCCTCCTCACAGTGAGAGACAGACTGCACCTCACTGCTAGAAGCCTCATTCCCCACAACTCCAACCACCTCACACTCTCTCCCAGACCCATTGAGGTGGACCTTCAGCCTCCTAATCTCCTCCTGGAGAAGCAAGACCTCCTCCTTCAACTCTCCAACCTCAATTTTTAAAACACTGCAGAAGCAAGCCATGCTTTGTAACCGTCCACGCTAATCCCCAAAGCAGCTCAGGGTCTGTGACCTCACGTGACGACTGACCACTGACCACTGCTGTTTTACAAACATGCTGGAGTTCTTTGAAAGAGTCACCGAGATAAAATAACATAGGCAGGGCTGGGTAGATTGCATCTTCGGGACCTCAAGAAGGAATTTGATACAGTGCCACACCAGTAATTTGAAGAACAAGCAGGGTTAGTAGTGTTCCGGTGGGTCAAGGAGCACCTGGATGATGGAAGTCAGAGAGTAACAGTAAGGGATGAGACGGCAGGATGAGAGAGGGTAAAATATGGGGTTCCGCAAGGATTAGTTTTAGGACCAGTTGGTATGTCAGTGACCTACCAGAAGGTAGTGTGTTTTGTGTCCCCGACCACCCTCTCCCATCCACAACAACACCACCTCTACCACCCTTTCCACCTACCAGAAGGTAGTGTGTTTTGTGTCTCCCGACCACTATCTCCCACCCACACCAACACCCCCTCGACCACCCTCTCCCACTCACACCAACACCCTCTCGACCACCTCCCACTCACACCAACACCCCCTCGACCACCCTTCCCACCTTACCAATACACCCTCGACCACCTTCTCCCACCCACATCAACACCCCCTCTCCCACCAATACCAACACACCCTAGCCCACCCAATCCCACCTACACCAACGTTCCCTCTCCTACCTACACCAATATCCACTCGCTTACCCTTCTAATCCACCCACCCGCAATCTTTTCCACATTCCCTCTCCCACACACCTTCTCTCTAACATCCACCCACCCTCAGTTCCATTCTGAATTGCCCCAGAGAGAGAGAGGGTGGGGATCCCCTCCCCCAACCACTATCAACCCCAACCCATTTATGTGACCTGGCCCCGCGGGGCATCCACGTCTACCCCCGCAGGGTTCCCACACCCAGCTAAACCCCGCCCCCTACGCCCCTGGTGGGCGGGCCTGGGGCACAGGTGAATAGGCTTTAGGGCACCTTGCTTCGATGGAACCTCTCTCTTCCTCCCTCTCTCTCACTATTATATATTATATATATATATATATATATATATATATATATATATATATATATATATATATATATATATATATATATATATATATACTTGGGTCACCCTGCCTCGGTGGAGACGGCCGACTTGTTGAAATATATATATATATATATATATTATATATTATATATATATATATATATATATATTATTATATGTGTGTGTGTGTGTTGTTGGTGTGTTGTGTTGGTGTGTGTTTTTGTGTGTTGTGTGTGTGTGTGTGTACTCACCTAGTTGAGGTTGCGGGGGTTCGAGTCCGAGCTCCTGGCCCGCCTCTTCACTGATCGCTACTAGGTCACTCTCCCTGAGCCGTGAGCTTTATCATACCTCTGCTTTAAAGCTATGTATGGATCCTGCCTCCACTACATCGCTTCCCAAACTATTCCACTTACTGACTACTCTGTGGCTGAAGAGAAATACTTCCTAACATCCCTGTGATTCATCTGTGTCTTCAGCTTCCAACTGTGTCCCTTGTTACTGTGTCCAATCTCTGGAACATCCTGTCTTTGTCCACCTTGTCAATTCCTCTCAGTATTTTGTATGTCGTTATCATGTCCCCCCTATCTCTCCTGTCCCCCAGTGTCGTCAGGTTGATTCCCTTAAACCCCTCCTCGTAGGACATACCTCTTAGCTCTGGGACTAGTCTTGTTGCAAACCTTTGCACTTCTCTAGTTTCTTCACGTGCTTGGCTAGGTGTGGGTTCCAAACTGGTGCCGCATACTCCAATATGGGCTAAAGTACACGGTGTACAGGGTCCTGAATGATTCCTAATAAAGATGTCGGAAATCTGTTCTGAGGTTTGCTAGGCGCCCATATGCTGCAGCAGTTATTTGGTTGATGTGCTCTTCAGGAGATGTGCTGGTGTTATACTCACCCAAGATCTTTTTCCTTGAGTGAGGTTTGTAGTCTCTGACCCCCTAGACTGTACTCCGTCTGCGGCCTTCTTTGCCTTTCCCCAATCTTCATGACTTTGCACTTGGTGGATTGAACTCCAGGAGCCAATTGCTGGACCAGGTCTGCAGCTGTCCAGATCCCTTTGTAGTTCTGCCTGGTCTTCGATCGAGTGTATTCTTCTCATCAACTTCACGTCATCTGCAAACAGGGACACCTCAGAGTCTATTCCTTCCGTCATGTCGTTCACAAATACCAGAAACGCACTGGTCCTAGGACTGACCCCTGCGGGACCCCGCTGGTCACAGGTGCCCACTCTGACACCTCGCCACGTACCATGACTCGCTGCTGTCTTCTGACAAGTATTCCCTGATCCATTGTAGTGCTTCCCTGTTATCCCTGCTTGGTCCTCCAGTTTTTGCACCAATCTCTTGTGTGGAACTGTGTCAAACGCCTTCTTGCAGTCTAGAAAATGCAATCCACCCACCCCTCTCTCTCTTGTCTTACTGCTGTCACCATGTCATAGAACTCCAGTAGGTTTGTGACACAGGATTTCCCGTCCCTGAAACCATTTTGGCTGCTGTTGATGAGATCGTTCCTTTCTAGGTGTTCCACCACTCTTCTCCTGATAATCTTCTCCATGTGTGTGTGTGTGTGGTGTGTGTGTGTGTGTGTGTGTGTGTGTGTGTGTGTGTGTGTGTGTGTGTGTGTGTGTTGGTGGTGTGTGTGTGTATGTGTGTGTGTGTGTGTGCGTATCGGACTCTAGCTGGAAACAGTCACACAGAGATCCATTAGCATTTGCCTTACAAATTCTGTTATCCACACTGACTTAACGCTGAAATGTGTGCGTTGGTTTGTAAGTTAAACTATGCTCCAGGTCACACCACACTCCAGGTCACACCACGCTCCAGGTCTCACTATGCTCTTGGTCGCACCATGCTCCAGGTCACACCACGCTCCAGGTCAGGCCATGCTCCAGGTCAAACCATGCCCCAGGTCACACTTCGCTCCAGGTCACACCACGCTCTAGGTCACACCATGCTCCAGGTCACACCACGCTCCAGATCACACGCTCTAGGTCAGACCACACTACAGGTCACACCATACTCCAGTTCAGACCACTACAGGTCAGACCACACTACAAGTCAGATCACACTACAGGTCAGACCACACTCCAGGTCAGACCACGCTCCAGGTCAGACCACGCTACAGGTTAGACCATACTCCAGGTCAGACCACGCTACAGGTCAGACCACGCTACAGGTCAGACCACACTACAGGTCAGACCATACTCCAGGTCAGACCACGCTACAGGTTAGACCATACTCCAGGTCAGACCACACTGCAGGTCAACTTAATCCCAACGAAATATACGAGTGGTAGAAATTCCCAAGGTAAAAACTGGGTCCGCTAATGACGCTCAGATTGCCCAATCAACCAGGCTGGGTCACTTGCAACAACAGCCTGATTGACCAGGCTGGGTCACTGACCTGGAGTATGGTCTAACCTGTAGCGTGGTCTGACCTGGAGCGTGGTTTGACTTGGGGTGTGGTCTGACCTGGAGTGTGGTCTGATCTGTAGTGTGATCCGACCTGTAGTGTGGTCTGACCTGTAGTGGTTTGACCTGGAGTATGGTGTGACCTGTAGGGTGGTCTGACCTAGAGCGTGTGACCTGGATCATGGTGTGACCTAGAGCGTGGTGTGACCTGGAGCGAGGTGTGACCTGGGGCATGGCTTGACCTGGAGCGTGGTGTGACCTGGAGCATGGCCTGACCTGGAGCGTGGTGTGACCTGGAGCGTGGTGTGACCTGGAGTGTGGTGTGATCTGGAGCGTAGTTTAACTTACAGACCAACGCAGGCTGGGCCGCTTGCAATAGCATCCTGGTTGACCAGGCTGGGCCGCTTGCAGTAACAACCTGGTTGACCAGGCTGGGTCGCTTGCAACAGCCTGGTTGACCAGGCTGGGCCGCTTGCAATAACATCCTGGTTGACCAAGCTGGGCCGCTTGCGGTAACAACCTGGTTGACCAGGCTGGGTCACTTGCAACAACAGCCTGGTTGACCAGGCAGCCATCAGCGGAGATTCATTACTCCCTCCTTCTTAAGTGGAGGTAACTTGGACCTGACTAGCTTAGGCCAGTAGGTGACTTGAACCTGACTAGCTTAGGCCAGTAGGTGACTTGAACCTGGCTAGCTTAGGCCAGTAGGTGACTTGAACCTGACTAGTTTAGGCCAGTAGGTGACTTGAACCTGACTAGCTTAGGCCAGTAGGTGACTTGAACCTGACTAGCTTAGGCCAGTAGGTGACTTGGACCTGACTAGATTAGGCCAGTAGGTGACTTGAACCTGAGTAGCTTAGGCCAGTAGGTGACTCGAACCTGACTAGCTTAGGCCAGTAGGTGACTTGGACCTGACTAGCATGAGCCAAGTAGGCCTGCTGCTGTTCTTATGTACTTGTGTCTGGCCCCAGGCTGGGCCCGGGAATAGAACTTGTACAAGGACGTAGAAAAACGGTTGAAAGTGGTTGGGGCAACGCCTTTTCCCGGTTTGCCGTTTGCTTTTTTTTGTTCCGGCTGCGCTCAAAAAACCGGGGTAAACCAGGCTGGGCCCTTTGCACCTGGTTGAAGCACCCATTTGGAGAGATTATGAAAATTTCTCTTAAGGGATATTTGGACCGACACTAGCCAGTGGGGCGAACCTTCTACTTGGTTCAGATACCTTTTTGACTACTAAGGGTAAATGAACCTATAGTTGGGATATACTTGCCGACTATCTGAGTGGTGAATTTACCTACACAGACCCAATAGGGGGTCAGCCTAATTCTTGGGTGGCCAGCGGCGGGCTCCCCCCGGGGAGCAAAGCTCAAACCAAAAGGTAAAAAAGAAAGTTATACAAAGGCGCAAGATCCCTTAAAGGTCCCTGTTGCTTTTTTTTTTACGGAAAAAGTCCCCCCACCTGGGCGAAATCCGCTCGGGGGAGTTTCACGGTAAAAAACTCCTTTTAAGGTAACCCAAGAAAGTGCTCCTAAAAAACACGGGGCAAACATCTCAAGTACAAAACCCATCCACGGTAGACAATCCACTTTCAAAGAAACCATATGCAACTCCTAAAAAGGTAAAAAAACCCCCCTTTCCAAAATACGAAAAGGTAAAACCCACCAAATTAGCACAAATATCCAGAGACAGTCCCCCACAAAGGTAGGAAGGTCACAGAGCACAAAGCCCCACTCCACAAAGGTAGAGCAAAGCTCCCTCCCAAAGGAAAACAGCAAAGCTCCACTCCACAAAGGTAACAGCAAAGCTCCACTCCACAAAGGTAACAGCAAAGCTCCACTCCACAAAGGTAACAGCAAAGCTCCACTCCACAAAGGTAGCAGCAAAGCTCCACTCCTCAAAGGTAGCAGCAAAGCTCCACTCCAAAAAGGAAACACAAAGCCCACTCCAAAAAGGGTAGAGCAAAGCCCCTCCCAAAGGTACAGCAAAGCCCCACTCCACAAAGGAAACACAAGCCCACTCCACAAAGGTGCAGCAAAGCCCACTCCAAAAAGGGAAAAACCAAAGCCCACCCACAAAGGTAACAGCAAAGCTCCACTCCACAAAGGTAGCAGCAAAGCTCCACTCCACAAAGGTAGCAGCAAAGCTCCACTCCACAAAGGTAGCAGCAAAGCTCCACTCAGTTGCAAGGTACAGTAAAACATAACAGTAATGTTCCACATCATTAAAAATCTTTGAAAGGTTTCTAAGAAGGAAGATCACCAACCACTTGGACTCTCAACACTTACACAACCCAGGGCAACATGGGTTTACGGCAAGTGGCTTCTGCCTCTCACTACTACTGGACCACTATGACGTGGTCTTGGATGGTCGCTTCTGCCTCTCACAACTACTGGACCACTATGACGTGGTCTTGGATGGTTGCTTCTGCCTCTCACTACTACTGGACCACTATGACGTGGTCTTGGATGGTCGCTTCTGCCTCTCACTACTACTGGACCACTATGACTTGGTCTTGGATGGTCGCTTCTGCCTCTTACAACTACTGGACCACTATGACGTGATCTTGGATGGTCGCTTCTGCCTCTCACAACTACTGGACCACTATGACGTGATCTTGGATGGTCGCTTCTGCCTCTCACAGCTACTGGACCACTGTGAAATTGTAGACAGCCTGTACTGTCTGCACAGACAGCCCATGCTGTCTGCCAGCTTAGTTCATATTTCGCGCCACTCAGGTGCTGCCCTCTGTAGCCAGGCCTCTAGGCAGGCATGCCAGCCTGCCGGCCCATGCCTCCGGCTCACTCTCACAGCGGCCTAGCAGCAAGACACAAGTACTCCTAGCTCTCTCTCGTGGCATGGCCCTCCCGGGCCATGGGCACAACACACAAGCCTGTAACCCACCCACGACATTAACAATAAAGTAAGAAGCCTCCGAAGAAGACGTCTATCATTAACCACTCGCTTACAGCACCTACCAAACAAACCCATTATAAATGGTGACAGCGGTGCTCGCAGCAGTTGTGTTTGCCTGGAGAGAGGGAGGAAGAGGTATGAAGTCATCTTCATTTCATCACCCTACACAACAAGCATCCGTCTCTCAACGAGTTATCCTGATGTCGTGTCTGCACATTTGAGCATCCAGACACAGGTACAAGCAGGATCCAGCCGAAATTTGCCGAAATTCTCCGAGAATTGTGAGTGGCGTCCCAGTGACTCCACGCTACAGTGTCCCACGCTGTTTCTCAAGTCACGTGTTCAGCGTCACTTGTATGTTGCTGTTGTTGTTCAGCTCAGCACAGCTGTTTCAGCAAGCCAGAGGTGAGTCTTGTGGTGATTTCTGCATCCAGTGTGTTTCCCTGTGTTTGTGGGTGGGAGGAGGAGAGACCGCCAGATGCTCCCTCGCCATACACTCACCCACGCTCCACGCTCACCCGTCTACCATACACTCACCACTGCCCACTCCCTCTGCTGTGTTTTCTGCTGTTTTCCATGTGAATTCATTGCCAGAGCTGTGTATCCGAGTGCCCGAGGCCACTCGAAGCTACGTGGACCAGCATGCCACATAGATCACGACGCCACGTGGATTGCGATGCCAGGTGGGTGTGGGCGATGTCACGTGGATCTACCAGCCATGTGAGTTACCAGATGTCCCAGGCCACATGCTGTGGTCTGCTGCCCGCATCACATTGACGTCACCCACGATGCTGCCCAACTTCATGACATCACGATGTCTGCCTGACATCACCTCGAGATGTCTGCTGACGTCACCTCGAGATGTCTCCCGACGTCACCCCGAGATGTCTGCTGACGTCACCTCGAGATGTCTGCTGAAAGTCACCTCGAGATGTCTGCTGACGTCACCTCGAGATGTCTGCTGACATCACCTCGTGACATCACGCCTGACATCACATGATGTCACATCGAGTGTTTCTAGTAATTATTTTAGTATTGTCGGGGAAGATTGAGAGAAAATATATGTCGTGTGTTAATTAATTCCTCTCAGTCAGTGTTCTCACATGTTGTACCGCGGTGTGTTTGTAAAGTTTCCCTGTGTCCAGTGAGGTCTGAGCCAGACCTGAGTAGCAAACCCCTGTGCTAAGTCACCCGTGTGACCAAAACGTTTTTACAGCTGATTATTCAGCCCTGAGCGTATGAGCCCTCTTGTACAGAAAGCTTTTATGCTCGTCGCTCGTGATGTTCTGCAGAATCGTACCTGCTACGATTCCCATCGAGATTTGTTTAACTTCACCTCCAGACCTTCAGAGTGCAGTTATATGTAGAGAAACAAGTTTTGGGGACGCTTAGACTAACCTCTGCTATAACTCCAACTGCCGAGAGAATGACACACTGTGTCAGCCTCGTGTCACAAGCTTCAGTGAGCAGCCTGCACAAAGAAAATGTTACTTTGACTGCTAGCTCTCTCACTGCAGTCTGGTGTATGATGTTACGACTCCCAGATGTTTCGCCCAGTCGTCTCTGCCCCGACTCGCTCCACAACTCACTCCACGCTCGCCCGGGAGTGACAGCCAGCGCGTACCAGTCGAGAAGTGTCCTGAGTCGCTTGCCAGAGTCCTGCCCAGTTGCCGAGTTTTGTCGACGCCTCACTCGGGGCACCAGCATGTTGTGCCCCAGGTTTAGTGAAAACCTGCAGCGACTCCTACGATGTCTGCTTCACCGTTCCAGAGGAGACCGTAACCTGTTACGTCCCCAGCTCAGCCGCAGCGATGTCTCCGTGGCAGTATCTGTCCAGACGCAGGAAGGCGTGCAGTGATGCCCTTCGACGCTCACTGCCTTTGACCACGATGTTTAGCACACCCCACATGTTTTTTTCTTCCCTCCCTGTAGGAAGTTTTTTGTCCATGTCCATATGTGTATATATGTTTTTATTTTGTGTTCTGTGCCCTGTTCCTACGAGAGAGAGACCGAGTTTCTTTTACTACCAGTATTGTCGCGTCGGGACGACACGCGGTAGGTGGCCGAGTGTATGTAGACAGCCTGTACTGTCTGCACAGCTTAGTTCATATTTCGCGCCACTCAGGTGCTGCCCTCTGTAGCCAGGCCTCTAGGCAGGCACGCCAGCCTGCCGGCCCATGCCTCCGGCTCACTCTCACAGCGGCCTAGCAGCAAGACACAAGTACTCCTAGCTCTCTCTCATGGCATGGCCCTCCCGGGCCATGGGCACAACACAAGCCTGTGTACCCACCACGACATTAACAATAAAGTAAGAAGCCTCCCAAGAAGACGTCTATCATTAACCCCCTCGTTACAGCACCTACCAAACAAACCATTTTAAAAACTACCTTGCCAGACGCGCTGCTCCTGGGACCTGACTTGTGCAAACTACACTTGCCAGACGCGCAGTCCTGGACCTGACTTGGGAATAATACCTTGGCCAAGACGTGCAGCTCTGGACTGACTTGTGAACTACCTTGCCCAGACGGTCGCAGCTCCTGGACTGCACTTGTGCTACTTACCTTGCCTGCGAAGCGCAGATCCTGGACTGATTTGTGAAAACTACCTTGCCAGGACGCGCAGCTCCTGGACCTGACTGTGCAACTACCTTGCCTGCGCGCAGCTCCTGGACCTGACTTGTTGAAACTTCCTTTGCCTGACGCGCAGCTCATGGGACTGACTCGTTGCACTTCCTTGCCTGGACGCCGCAGCTCTGGCCTGGATCTTGTGCAACTACCTTGCCAGACGTGCATGCTCCTGGACCTGACTTGTGCAACTTCTTGCCAGACGTGCAGCTCCTGGACCTGCTTGTGCACTACCTTGCCGACTGACGCAGCTACTGGACCTGACTTGTGCAACTACCTTGCCTGACGCAGCAGCTCCTGGGTCCTGACTTGTGCATTACCTTGCCTGACGTGCAGCTCTGGACCTGACTTGTTGCATCTACACTTGGCCAGAGAACGCGCAGCTCCTGGACCTGACTTGTCAAATACCTTGCCAGACGCGCCAGCGCCTGGACCTGGACTTGTGCAACTACCATGCCAGCGCGCAGTCCTGGACCTGACTTGTGCAACTACCTTGCTAGTATGCGCAGCTCCTGGACCTGACTTGTGCAACTACCTTGCCAGACGCGCAGCTCTGGAACTGACTTGTGCAACTACCTGCCAGACGCGCAGCTCATGGAACCTGACTATGTGCAACTTACTTGCCAGACGCGCAGCTCCTGGACCTGATTGTGCATCTACCTTGCCAAGACGCCGCAGATCCTGGGACCTGACTTGTGCACTACCTTGCCAGGACGGGCAGCTCCTGGACCTGACTTGTGGGCAACTTCCTTGCCAGACGCGACAGCTCCTGGACTGACTTGTGCAACTACCTTGCTAGACGTGACAGCTCCGGAATGACTTGTGCAACTACTTGATAGACGCGCAGCTCCTGGGACCTGACTTGTTGCAACTACCTTGCCAGACGCCGCAGCTCCTGGACCTGACTCGTGCTACTACTCTTGCCAAGAACTGCGCTCCTGGACTGATCGTTGCATACTACATTGCCTGACGCGCAGCTCCTGGACTGACTGTGCAACTTCCTTGCAGACGCGCAGCTCCTGGACTGTCTTGTGCAACTTCTTGCCAGACGCGCTGCTCCTGACCTGACTTGTTGCAACTACCTTGCCAGCACGCGGCAGCTCCTGCGACCTGACTTGTGCAACTTTCCATTGCCAGACGCGCAGCTCCTGCGAACTGACTTGTTGCAACTACCTTTGCAGACGGCAGTCTGGACTGCTTGTGCAACTCCTTGCCAGACGTGCTGCCCTCTCCTGACCTGACTTGTTGCAACTACCTTGCCAGACGAGCAGCTCCCTGGGACATGACTTGTGCAACTACCTTGCCTGACCAAACGCAGCAGCTCCTGGACACCGGACTGGTGCCAAACTACACTTGCCAGACGCCGAGCTCCTGGACCTGACTTGTTGCAACTACTTGCCAGACGCGAGCTTCCTGGACCTGACTTGTTTGAAACTACCTTGCCAGAAGACGGCGCTGCTCATGGACCTGACTCGTGCATACTTACCTTGCCTGACGCGAAGCTCCTGGACCTGACATTGTGCAACTTACTTGCCAGACGTGCAGCTCCTGGACACTGACTTGCTTTGCAAACTTCCTTGCCAGACGTGCATGCTCCTGGAACTGACTGTGTGCAAATACTTGCCAGTCTGCCGCAGCTCCTGACCTGACTGTGCAATACCTTGCCAAGACGCGCTGGCTCCTGGGACCTGACTTGTGAACTACCTTGCCAGACGTGCTGCTCCTGGACCTGACTTGTGCAATACTTGCCAGACGCGCAGCTCCTGGACACTGTACAGGTGCAACTACCTTGCCCAGACGCCGCAGCTCCTGGACCTGACATTGTGCAACTACCTTTGCCAGACGCGCAGCTCCTGGGACATGACGTGTGCAACTCCTTGCTAGATGCGCAGATCCTGGACTGGATTGTGCAACTACGCCCAGCACGCGCAGCTCCTGGACTGACTTGTGCAACTACCTTGGACGCGCAGCTCTGGGAACCTGACTTGTGCAACTACCGTGCCAGTAGCGCAGCTCCTGGACTGTCTGTGCAACTACCTTGCTAGACGCGCCAGCCTCCTGGTACCTGACTTGTGCAAATACCTTAGCCAGACGCGCTGTTACGGGACCTCTGAGTGTGCAACTACCTTGCCAGACGCGCAGAGCCTGCGGACCTGACTTGTGCAACTTACCTTGCTAGAGGGCAGCTCTGGACCTGACTTGTGCAAACTACCTTTGCTAGAGCGACAGCTCATGGACCTGACTTGTTGACTATCTACATTGCCAAGTCCGCGGCGCTCCTGGAACTGACTCGTGAACTACTTGCCAGACGTGCAGATCCTGGACTGACTCGTGCAACTTACATTTGCCAGGACGCGCAGATCCTGGACCTGACTCGTGCAACTACCTTGCCGAGACGCGCAGCTCCTGGGACCTGACTTGTGCCACTACCTTGCCAGACGCGCAGCTCCTGGACCTGACTTGTGCAACTACCTTGCCATAGACGCGCAGCTTCTTGGACCTGACCTTGTGCAAAATACTGCCATGGACGCGCAGCTCATGGACCTGACTTGTGTGCAACTACCTTGCCAGACGTGCAGCTCCTGGACCTGACTTGTGCAATAACTACCATTGCCAGTACGCGCGCTCCGGGAACCCCTTTTTGACATTGTTGCAAATACCTTGCCGTCGCGCTGCTCCTCGGACCTGTGCTTGTGCAACTACCTTGCCAGACGCGCAGTCCTGGACCTGACTTGTGCAACTACCTTGCTTGATGCGCAGCTCCTGGACCTGACTTGTGCAACTACCTTGCCATCAGACGGCAGCTCCTGAGGACCTGACTGTGAAACTACCTTGCCAGACGCGCGGCTCCTGGACCTGACTTTGTGAACACTTGCCAGACGGCAGCTCCTGGACTGTCTTGTGCAACTTACTTGCTAGTCGCGAGCTCCGGACCTGACTTGTGCAAACTAACTTGCCAGACTGGCAGCTCCTTGGGACCTGTCTTGTGCAAACTACCTTGCCAGACAGCGCAGTCATGGACTGACTTGTGCACATACCTATTGCATAGACGTGCAGCTCTGGACCTGACCTTGTGCAAACTACCTTGCTAGACAGCGAGCTCCTGGACCTGACTTGTGCAACTACATGCCAGTCGCGCAGCTCTTGGACCCCGACATCGTGCTGAACTAACTTGCCAGAACGTGCAGCTCCTGGACCTGACTCGTGCAAACTACATTGCCAGGACGCGCAGCTCACTGGTCCTGACTCGTGCAACTACCTTGCCAGAGCGCAGCTCCTGGGACCTGACTTGTGCACTACCTTGCCAGGACGCGCAGCTCCTGGACCTGACTTGTGAAACTTACCTTGCCAGACGTTGCAGCTCCTGGACCTGTCTTGTGCAACTACATTGCCAGACGCGCAGCTCCTGGTCCTGACTTGGGCAAACTACCTTGCCACGACGCGCAACTCCTGGACTGACTTGGCAATACCTTGCCAGACGTGCAGACTCCTGGACCGACTTGTGCAAAATACCTTTGCCTGACGAGCAGCTCCTGGACATGACTTGTTGCAATACTTGCCAGACGCGCAGCTCCTGGGAACCTGACTTGTGCAATACCTTGCCAGACGCGGCCAGCTCATGGACCTGTCTTGTGCAACTCTTGCCCAGACGCAGCAGCTCTGGACCTGACTTGTGCAACTCCTTGCCAGAGCGCAGATCCTGGACCTGACTCGTGCAAACTACCTTGCCGGACGGCAGCTCCTGGACTGACTTGTGCAACTACCTTGCCAGGACGTGCAGCTCTGGACCTGACTTGTGCAAAATACCTTGCCAGCGTTGCAGCTCATTGGACTGACTTGTGCAACTACCTTGCCAGAACGCGCAGCTCCCTGGACCCTGACTTGGTGCAAACTACCTTGCACAGACGCGCGCTTCCTTGACTGACTTGTGCTTCTACCTGGCCAGACGTGCAGCTCCTGGACTGACTTGTGCAATACCTTGCCAGACGCGCAGAGCCTGGACCTGACTTGTGCAACTACCTTGCTAGACGCGCAGCTCCTGGACCTGACTTGTGCAACTACCTTTCCAGACGCGCAGCTCCTGGACCTGACTTGTCGCCAACTACCTTTAAGTGAACATAGGAACGAGAAAGTGATGAGTGTAACACAGATTTAGGCAGTGGAAGATTGGATATCAGATTGAAGGGGAAGGAGTGTGGAGGAAGTGAAATGTATTATGATATTTGGGAAAGTGGTATTGTCAAGACAGTCTGCTGTATGAAAGACGAGGAGAACCTTTGAATTGACGAGGGATAACAGATGAGGGGTGGTATTAGGAACCTGTGGAGACAATGCTCGTTATATATAGAGGCAAAGATAAAGGGGGAATGTATGAGGAGTACATGGTTTCCAACGCTCTTTATGGGTGTGAAGCAGGGGTGGTGAAAGTTTGACAGCAAGAAAGGTGGCTGGCAGGCCAAGTGATGATGCTCGTGTCTGAGAGCAATGTGTGGTGCGTTATTATGCCAGAGAAATCCGTAGCTTTGGTAGATAGTAGGGAAGTGCGGGGTTACTAAATTTAGTATTCAGAGGGCAGAGGTGATTCTCGAGCATATAGAGGAATGGAACTGAAAACAGGATTGACTGGGAGGGTGTATTATTCTATAGTGGAATGGAAGGGCGGCGGTGTAGGGGTCGGCCTAGAAAAAGTTGGAGGGGGTTGGTTAAGTGTGTGTGGTCGTGATTAGATACGAGTGAGTGGTGGGAGGGGGTTTTTTATGATTTGGGACGCGTATGTTGGAGTCGTGAGCAAAGTAACATTTATGATGGGATTCAGGGAAAAGGAAAAATAAATTGGTTAGCTGGTCTCTTGAGTCTAGAGGTGGGTAGTTACAGTGCCTGTCAAATCTGATGGATGGGCCGGAGTTATTGGCAGTTATTTTCACATCTCTCACTAGATAATGGCCCAAGACAGTGATTCGAGTGACTGATGGTGAAAAATTATTTCTTCGTTTTTGGGCCACCCTGCTCGGTGAGAAAGACGGTCGGTGCCGTTTAATAATAAGGTTTACACATTGGGAAACAATTCCCACAGTGTCGCTGCTACACATATTCTGTTATGTAGTCTACACTGTGGGAACACCGCTGTGTGATGATAAACTTTTCTGTATGTTAATTACACTGTGGGAAACACCCGCAGTGTGCTGATTACACTTTTCTGTTTGATAAATTACACAGTGGGACAACCGCAGTGTGATGATACTCTATTTGTATGATTGTTACAAATGTGACAAAACCGCAGTGTGTGAAACCACATATTTCTGTTTGAAATAACTCAGTGGGAACCCACCCGCAGTGTGCTGATACACTATTCTGTATGACTATTACACAGTGGGTACCCACCTGCAGTGTGGATGTTACACTATTCTGTATGATAATTTACACAGTGGGATCACTTGCAGTGTGCTGATACACTTTCTGTTTGATAATTACACAGTGGGAACACCCAACAGTGTGCCTGATTACACGATTCTGTTTGATAATTACACAGTGGGAACACTCCTGCAGTGTGCTGCCTACACTTTTCTGTATGGATATATTACACAGTGGTATACTCCCGGCGAGTGCTGATACTACTATTCTGTATGATAATTAACAGTTGGGAACAACCCGCCTGGGTGCTGAAAAAATATTCTGTTTGTAGTTCACTGTGTAGAACACCGCCCGCTGTGTGATATATATATGATACACTTATTCTGTGATAATTACACAGTGGGAAACACCGCCAGTGTGCTGATACACATTATGTATGATAATTACACTGTGGGAACCACCACTGCAGTGTGATGATACACTATTCTGTTGAATAATTACACAGTGGGAACTCCTGCAGTGTGCTGATACACTTATTCTGTATTGATAATTACACAGTGGGCAATCACCAACAGTGTGCTGAGAACTAATTCTGTATGGATAATTTACACAGTGGGGAACACCTGCAGTGTGCTGCTACACTATTCTGTATGATAAATTAATCAGTGGGAACTCCCACAGTGTGATTATACACTATTATGTATGATTTTTACACCAGTGGGAAACACCTGCAGTGTGCTGATACACTATTCTGGATGTTAATTACTCAGTGGGTACCACTGCCAGCGTGTGCTGATGATATCCACTTTTTGTTGATAATTACACAGTGGGTACATCTGCAGTGTGTGATGATACCACTATTCTGTTTGATTAATACACAGTGGGAAACACCTGCAGTGAGTGTGCTGATACCACTATTTTTGTACTGATAATTGCACAGTGGGATAAACAACCTGCAGTGTGGCCTGATTACACTATTCTGTATGTTTAACTTACCCAGTTAAGGATACTCCCGCAGTGGGCTGCTACACTATTCTGTATGCTTAATTACCAGTAGGAACAACAGCAGTGTGCTGCTACATATTCTTTATGATGTTTGTTACATGTGGGAAAACACCCGCAGTGTGATGCTACACTATTCTGTATGATAGTTACATGTCATTAACACACCGCTGTGTTTGCAGCTTACACTTCTGCCTTATCGCAGTTCCAGTGGGAACCACCCGCAGTATGCTCTGATAAACTATTCTGTATGATAGTTACTCAATGAGTATAGAAGCATGAGTGGAAGACTTAAGTGGTGTCGGCCTCATCTGGGAGACCTTCAGTAGTGTCAGACTGAGCTGGGAGCACTTTCAGTTAGTGTCAGCCAGAGGCAGGGAGAATGCAGTAGTGTCAGGCCTGAGCTAGGAAACTTCTGTGGTGTCAAGCCTGGACCTAGAAAAAACTTCGGCAGTGTTCTGGCTGCGCTGGGTGACTTTGGTACAGTGTATCATGAACTGGGAGGTACTTCAGTTAGTGTCTATTGACTGGTAGAGACTTCTGTTGTATCATCATGATGCTGGCAGTATCTTCAGTTTGTGTCAGAATGGTGCTGGCAGACTTCAGTTAGTGTCAGCATGAACTGGCAGACTTCAGATGTGTCGGCATGAACTGGGTGACTTCAGTAGGTTTAGTGTCAGCATGAACTGGCAGACTTAAGTAGTGGATCAGCTGGATCTGGCAGAACTTCAGAGATCGTCAAGACATGCAAGCTGGCACAGACTTCAATTAGTGTCAGCATGGAATGGCTGGAAACTTCAGTTGTGTCTGCATGAACGGGGAGGAATTCAGTACGACAAGGATATCGTCAAGATATTCCAGCAATGGTCTTCAGCGCTACGGCCTGCTTCAAAGGGTCTCTTACCAGGGAGCTGGAGTTACTTCCACTTGGGGAATTACCATCTTTCTGGATTAGCCCTGTCCTATACTGTCCATAAAACTGGAAACAAAGCGAAGCTTTATGAAGAATATCCCCGTTTTCCACAACACAGCCAAGATAAATCTTAGGGAAATATAAACACCAAATGCAGTTTAATGTGTTACCTTTTTGGATTCGTTTCGCCCACACAGGTGGGCTTTTTTCAAGTCACAAACTGAACTACCTGGGGTGGAAGGATAACGCGAGTATTTATTAGTTCCGGTTCAGAATGCTGAGGTCAGGTGAAGAATGCTGCATTCTGATGTGTACCGGGGTTGGGTTATATTGTCTTAAGATACTTGGGTTGCTTGGAAAGGAGATTGGGTTAGTTTGTGAGCAGAACTTCTCAGTGTTCTTATGTGGGATAAGCGATGAAGAAGTTTCTTGGCAAGGGTACAGCTATGTTTTAGAAGCAACTATTATGGTTTTGATAGTAGTCGGTTATTGAAAATAAGTGATGATTCCAGGATTCTTCGGTATTTGAGTTTTGTCTTCTGTGGCGTTAAGTCTTTGAGTTTCTGTAGTTTATCAAGTGGTTGTGGTGACATTACGGTGTTGTACGCAGGCTTTCTTGTGCTCAGACCTGCTGCGTATTGGTGTTCTGAAACTCAAGAATTTATCGCAAACAGAAGACAACACTCAATACCGAAGAATCTGGAATCATCACTTTATTTCTATATCCGACAATTAACAGAATAGTGGCTTCTATTATTAGCTGAAACCACTTGGCCAAGAAACTTCTTCATCGCAATCCCACTAAGAACACTGAGAATGGAAGAAGAAGTACAACTGTAGAAGGTCTGTCTCTCAAACTTATCCAATATCCTTTCCAAGGCTTCCCAAGATTTTAAACTCTATTAAACCCATCGGTTTACATCATAGATGCAAGCATTCATTCACTTGACCTCTGCATTCTGAACCTGACTCTATAATACTCGCGTTCACTTCCACCCACAGGTAGTTCTGTTTCGTGACTTGAAATAGCCCACTGTGTGGGCGAGATCGTAGTCAATTAAAGGATCAATTATCTGCATTTGTGTTTATATTTTCCATTGTGTCGGATATTTTTTTACCATTTATTTCCCAAGTTAACTTATATTAAACTTTACAACAGTTTTAAAATACCCAACTGTTGAACTTGTTATTTATCATCACTTGCGTTATTTTTATTTAATTTTCATCTCAGTCTATCAGATACTGTCTATTTCAAATAATAAAGTTTGGTCCGGGCACGGGGGGTTGAATTTCCCCGGAAGAACCTCCGGGTAACCATCCCGAAAGAGGCAAAGATATGGTTGAAAAATTAATGTGTTGGGATGGGTGAGAGAATTTTGGACTCCTGCCATATTATAAGCAGTATCTACTGATACATCAGTGTGTTTCGTAGATAAATTGTATAAAATACCGACAATTGGAAAAAAACATAAATCGGTATAATGTGTGCCTTTATTGACTTCCGTTCGCCCACACAGTGAGCTTTTTCAAATACACAAAACAGATCTCTGGGTAAAAAGAGTTACGTGGGAGTATTTATAGTTGTGGAGTGTCAGGTGGAGTATGTTGGGTAGGGCTGTTTTTAGAGAGGGACCTATCCAGCGGTTAATACAACCTATCCATCGGGTAATTCAGCTTTTCCTGTATATAATTACAACTTATCTTGGCCGGTTTTTTAATACAAACCTATACAGCGGGGTTATACTGTTATCCAGTAGATTATTAACCTATCAGCGCGGGTAATACATCCTATCCAGCCGAGTAATACATCCTATTCAGCGGTTAATTCACCTATTCTCGCGGTTTTTTATTATACAATCTATCATGTAGTAATGCTCAACATTTTCAAGCGGTAATATAGGGCCTGTCCTGCGGTTAATACAATTATCCAGCGTTATTATATCCTATCCAGCAGTAATACAACCTAGTATCTGTTATATACAACCTATTCCAGCTGGTTATTATAGCCTGTCACTGCGGTTTAAATACAAACCTATCCTGCACTGTAATTACTTCCTAAACAGCAGTATTACAACCTTTTATCGATCAGTATTAATAACACCTTTCCAGCGGTTAATTAAGCTGATCCAGTCAGTAGTAATACATAAACTATCCAGCGGTTTACATCCTATCACAGCCGGTTTTTATACAACCTACCAGCGGTTAATTCTTCCTATTCTAGCGGTTTTTAATTTCTTCTTATTCCAGTAGTAATTCTACATATCCAGCACGGTAATTTGCCTTTCCAGCGGAATACAACCTATCCAGCGGTCATTACAATCTATCCGTGGTATTAATTCATCATTACAGCAGTAATACAAACTGTCCAGCAGTCACTAATACAACCTATCTATCAGTAATTCATACCTATCCAGCAGTATACAACTATCCAGCTGTATTACTTCCTATCTTAATTAATCATTTACTACTGGATATCTAACTTGGTTCCCAAAAGAATGTTTAATGTTAACTATCTCTCTTACATTAACCTTTACACGTTCCCTGTATGTAGATGAATGGTTTCAGAGACCGAACTCGTTGATAAATTTCAACTAATTGGGTATTTTTTTTGAGGAAACATTTCACCACAAAGAGTGGCGTCATCAGTCCTTTCAAAGAGAATGGTGAAGAACAGGTGGTGTTTAGGTAATCACAGGTCACCTCAGTCTGAGGGAGGTCGTCGAATCAGTTGAAGATTCAACATTTTACACCAAACTGAAGACCAAAGCCTCTCTGTATATCTTTGCTGGTTTTCTTGGGTGCCGTCACACTATTTCTTACGATCAACCTTGTCTCGTGAGGTGTTGTCTTGCATTCTCTTCCACATATTCCTCGACGCAGCGCTCACAATCACCTGAGTGTCATCATCTCTCTTCAGAATCCAACCAAAACAGTTGTACTTTACTAGCTTCTAAACTATTTAGTGTTCTGTCTGTTACTCAAATTTTCGGCGATCTGTCCTGATACTCAAATCTTCAGGGCGATCTGTTTTGTACTCAAATCGTATTTTTTTTCAGAGCTACAATGTACTTGCACGGTTTCCTAGGTTGTAACATCCATCAATTATTTCAGCAGTAATCATGAAAATGAAGGGGGAGAAGAATTTTGGCTACTAAACCAAATTTCTCCTGACGGGAGCATGCTGGAGGAAATAGCCTTACAGAAGAACAGCTGTTGTAAGTAATTGACGAGAGTCACAGGGCAAAACATGGAATGGTTGCCTAGAGAAACTGGTAGTAAATTCTTACGAAAGAAAAGAATCGAAAACTACAGTAATTAACCCGGAGACTAAGATATAGGATATTAATCATAAATTTTCTCCTTGTCCACATTTTAATTTACACTATATCTATACTCCTAACAGTGTGTTAGTTTCTAACACAGTGTGTTTCTCTATAACACAGTTTACCAGTCTAATACAGTGCTAGCTGGTCCTAGGAATATAGATACTAGTTACTGGTATATTCTTAATTTTGAATCAAAAAATTTAGTTGTATGTATAGCATGGAAGGAGTGGTTTATAGTTTATCTTGATGTTTGTAAATTGATGGAGGGAGGGAGATGAAGGTAGGAAGGGAGGGTTGATGGTGGGACAAGCGAAGAATGAAGGAGGAGGGTGGGAAGTTGATTTACGGGAGGGAGTAAGAAAGGGAGTATTCAGGAACGGGGGTGAGGGTCATCAGTGAGTTTCTTCTTGACCTGCTTGTTGCAGCTATGCAAACTACTCTTCTCTCTCTATCTCTCTCCTGCTCTCTCTCTCCTCTCTCTCTCTCTCTCTCTATCTCTCTCTATCCTCTCTCTCTCTCGCTCTCAGCTCTCTCTCCTCTCTCCTATAATATTCTCTCTCTCTATCTCCTCCTCTCTCTCTCTCCTCTCTCTCCACACCACTCACCACATGGATGAGGTGGGGGCTCGCTCCTCCGTCTCTCTGAGACATAGATAAGTGACCACAACAGCACTAAGTAGTGAGTGTCTACCTCGGCTATATAGACTTAGGATATATTGACATCACTGTTACTGAATCTTTAAGTGGACTTCACCGAGGCCTGGTAAGTAGTACTAGTATTAGCATGTAGGTGTTCAGTGGTGTTATCCATCCTACATCAGGTCTGATACTGTTCAGTTTAGCATCGAAGCTACATCCTTTCAGAAGATTGTCTTGATACTGAGGGTTTTGGCTTGGTCTGGGAACCAGGCAGGCGGGGGCCGCTGACCCCCTACGAGAATCCTTTTAAGTGTGACTCGGATTAATATTTACTATGTATCTCTAAGATTAATTCATGTGTACTCTCCACTCAACATCCCTCACTCCACACCAGCACTGCACGCCGCTACTCAACTCCCCACTCCACACCCACAACTCCACACCCAAACTCCCACACCCACACTTCACACCCACATCTCAACACCCACCACTTCACTCACCGCACTCCCTCACCCAACACTCCACTACCCTCACTCCCACCCTACACGTCACACCCACACTATACACCCACACTTCACACCCGCACTCCACACCCGCACTCCACACTCACACACGCACTCAAACACCCGCACTCCACACCCAGCTCATCCACACCACTCTCCACACCACACACTCTAACCCACATTCACACCCCACTCTCCACACCCGCACTCCACTCCCGCACTCCACTCCCGCACTCAACTCCCACACATCCACACCCACATTCCTCACCCACACTGCACACCCTATCTCAAACCCACACAATTTCTACCCCTCACTCCACACCCAAACTTCACTACCACACTCCTCTCCCACACTCCACACCCGCACTGCCACACCCGCACTCCTCACCCACTCTCCACACCCACACTTACCACCCACGCTTCACACCCAAACTTCAAACCCACACTCCACCCTCACCCACCACCCGCTCTCCACTCCCCACACTCCTAATACACACTCCTGACCCACACTCACACACCACACTCCACTCCCACTCTTCTATACCTCACTCCACTCCCGCCTCTCCACACCCGCACTCCTACACCCGCCAACTCACTCACCCGCACTCCACTCACCCACAACTCCTCACCCTCACTCCACACCACACACATTCACCCCACTCTCCACACCACACTCCACACCCGCACTCCATCACCCGCACTAATCTCAGCAAATCCTCACCCACACTTCCATACTCCCCACTCCACTACCCGCCATCCACACCCCGCACTCCACTCCCACACTCCACACCAACACTCCACACTCCACACGTCCCACCACACTCCACACCCTCACTCTCTCTCCCACACTCCACACTCGAACTCCACCACCCACATCCACACCCACTCTCCACACCCACTCTTTCCACCACTCAACTCCACAACCACTCATTCACACCCACAATCCCACACCACACTTCCAAACCCGCTCTCCACACCACCAGCTCCTCACAACCACTCCACACCCTCACTCCACCACCCAAACTCCACACCACACTTTACACCCATACTCCTCACCCCACTTCACAACCCACACTCCACACATCACTTATAATCCACACCCTCCACACCCGCAATCACACACCCACCTACTCCACACCCCTACATCCACACCCAACACTCCACAACCCTAACCTTCTCACCCACCACTCCTCACCCCCACTTCACCACCCCATCCAACACCCCCACTCCACACCCACACTCCTTCCACCTCACACTCCTCATCCCACTTCACACCCACATCACACCCACACTTCCACTCCAACACTCCACACCCACACTCCACACCCCCTAAACCCACTCTCACCACACCCACACTTCACACCCACTCCACAACCCACACTCCACACCCCACACTCTCCACCCACACTCCACACCCTCTCGCCATACCACACTTCCACACCCACCACTCCACACCCACACTCCACAACCACACTCCACATCCCACACTCCCTCACCCACAACTCCACCACCCACACTCCACCACCCACAATCACACCCACACTCCTCACACCCACACTTACACCCAAACGCCATTCCCGCACTCCCACACCCAACAATCCACACCCACACTTCACACACCACACTCCACACCCACATCCACACCCTCACTCACACCCACTTCACACCCCACACTCCACACCCTCACGCCATACCCACACTCACACCCAACTCCACACCACACTCCACACCCACACCTCCACACCACACTTCCCACACCCACACTTCACACCCACATCCACACCCACACTTTACACCCAACGCCTCTACCCGCACTCCACACCCCTCACTCCTCACCCACACTTCAACACCACACTCCCACCCACATTTACACCCAAACCTAACCACACTCCACACCCACACTCCACACCACACTCCACAACCCACACTCCACACCCAGATCCTACACCCACACTCCACACCCACACTCCACACCCACAACTTCTCACCCACACTCACTCCACACTTTACCACCCAAAACGACATACCCGCACTCCTCACCCACACTCCACACCCACACTCCAGGACCATAGTGGAACTTTTGCAAGGTCTCCCTGCAACACCCATACGGGTTAAGCGCATGTCTTTAATGTAATAATAATAGTAATAATAGCAATAATTTAATAATAATAATAATAATAATATTAATTCTATTATTCCATGACTGAATAGTCTCAGTTCTTCCCTGAATAGGCGGGCTTTATATTCCCCTGACTAGACTCGTGCCGTTCTTCCCTGACTAGGCGGCTTTATTATTCCCTGACTAGACTCGTCTGTTCTTCCCTGACTAGGCGGCTTTATTATTCCCTGACTAGACTCGTCTGTTCTTCCCTGACTAGGCGGCTTTATTATTCCCTGACTAGACTCGTCTGTTCTTCCCTGACTAGGCGGCTCTATTATTCCCTGACTTGAAGCGTCTGTTCTTTCGTGACTTGGCGGTCTTTATAATCCCTGGAAAACTAGACCGTCTGTTCCTCCACTGACTAGGCGGCTCTATTATTCCCTGACTAGACTCGTCTGTTCTTCCCTGACTAGGCGGCTTTATTATTCCCTGACTAGACCTGTCTGTTCTTCCTGACTAGGCGCGCGGCTTATTATTCCCTGACTAGACTTCGTTGTTCTTCCCTGTCTTGGCGGCTTTTTATTCCTCCTGAATTGGACTCGTCTGGTCTTCCCTGGTAGGCGGCTCTTTTATTCCCTGATTAGACTCGGTCTGTTCTTCACCTGATAGGCGGCTTGTTTATTCCCTGACTGACTCGTCTGTTCTTCCCTGACTAGGCGGCTCTATTATTCCCTGACTAGACTCGTCTGTTCTTCCCTGACTAGGCGGCTTTATTATTCCCTGACTAGACTCAGTTGTTCTTTCCGACTAGGCGGCTTATTATTCCTGTAGACTCGTCTGTTAATCCATGACCTAGGCGGCTTTATTATCCTGACTAGAGACCTCTCTGTTCTTCCCTGGTCTAGGGGCTATATTATCACTGACTAGACTCGTCTGTTCTTCCCTGACTAGGCGGCTCTATTATTCCCTGACTAGACTCGTCTGTTCTTCCCTGACTAGGCGGCTCTATTATTCCCTGACTAGACTCGTCTGTTCTTCCCTGGGACTAGGAGGCTCTATATTCTCTGAATAGACTCGTCTGTTCTTCCCTGACTAGGCGGCTTCTATTATTCCCTGACTAGACTCGTCTGTTCTTCCCTGACTAGGCGGCTCTATTATTCCCTGACTAGACTCGTCTGTTCTTCCCTGACTAGGCGGCTCTATTATTCCCTGACTAGACTCGTCTGTTCTTCCCTGACTAGGCGGCTTTATTATTACATGAATAGGGACTGTCTGTTCTTCCATGACTAGGCGGCTTATTATTCCTTGTCTTGAACTCGTCTGTTCTTCCCTGACTAGGCGGCTCTATCTATTCCACTGGACTAGACTGTCTGTTTCTTCCCTGCTTTTGACTAGACTAGTCTGTTCTTCCTGACTAGCCGGCTCTAAGTATTCCTGTCTAGACTCGTCTGTTCTTCCCTGGACTAGGCGTCTCTATTATTCACCTGACTAGACTCGTCTGTTTTTCCCTGGATAGTGCGGCTTTTATTATTCCGATCTACGGACTCGTCTGTTCTTTCCCTGACTAGACTCGTCTGTTCTTCCCTGACTAGGGCGGCTCCTATATTCCCTGGGACTAGACTCGTCTGTTCTTCCCTGTCAAGCGCGGCTCTATTATTCCCTGGCACTGGAACTCGTCTGTTATTCCCTGACTAGGCGGTCTATTATTCCTGACTAGATGTCTATTTTCGCTTTCCTAAACTATTTATACTCTTACGGAAAATTCCATTAAAAATCACGACAGGAATTAGCCTACGTACCTGGGACGTGGGCCGCGGGGGGCGTTGACCCCCTGAACACTTCCAGGTAGCTCCCATAAACAAACATATCTGGACATATGCACAATAATCCCAAACGTCGTAAGAATGATAGGCCTTGCCAGCGCGCAGACTCCTGGACTGACTTGTGCTAACTACTTGCCAGTCGCGCAGCTCCTGGACATGACTTGTGCAAAATACCTTTGCCAGTCGCGCAAGCTCCTGGACCTGGACGTGTGCAAACTACCTTGCCAGTCGCCGCAGCTCCTGGACCTGACTTGTGCAACTACCTTGCCAGACGCGCAGCTCCTGGACCTGACTTGTGCAACTACCTTGCCAGAAGCGCAGCTCCTGGGACCTGACTGTGCAACTACCTTGCCAGGACGCGCGCTCATTGGGACATGGCTTGTTGCAAATACCTTGCCGTCGCCGCCAGCCTCCTGGAAACCCTGACGTGTGCAACTTATCCTTGCCAGTAACAGCGAAGCTCCTGGACTGACTTGTGGCAACTACCTTGCCAGACGCGCTGCTCCTGGGACCTGACTTGTGCAAACTACACTTGCCAGACGCGCAGTCCTGGACCTGACTTGGGAATAATACCTTGGCCAAGACGTGCAGCTCTGGACTGACTTGTGAACTACCTTGCCCAGACGGTCGCAGCTCCTGGACTGCACTTGTGCTACTTACCTTGCCTGCGAAGCGCAGATCCTGGACTGATTTGTGAAAACTACCTTGCCAGGACGCGCAGCTCCTGGACCTGACTGTGCAACTACCTTGCCTGCGCGCAGCTCCTGGACCTGACTTGTTGAAACTTCCTTTGCCTGACGCGCAGCTCATGGGACTGACTCGTTGCACTTCCTTGCCTGGACGCCGCAGCTCTGGCCTGGATCTTGTGCAACTACCTTGCCAGACGTGCATGCTCCTGGACCTGACTTGTGCAACTTCTTGCCAGACGTGCAGCTCCTGGACCTGCTTGTGCACTACCTTGCCGACTGACGCAGCTACTGGACCTGACTTGTGCAACTACCTTGCCTGACGCAGCAGCTCCTGGGTCCTGACTTGTGCATTACCTTGCCTGACGTGCAGCTCTGGACCTGACTTGTTGCATCTACACTTGGCCAGAGAACGCGCAGCTCCTGGACCTGACTTGTCAAATACCTTGCCAGACGCGCCAGCGCCTGGACCTGGACTTGTGCAACTACCATGCCAGCGCGCAGTCCTGGACCTGACTTGTGCAACTACCTTGCTAGATGCGCAGCTCCTGGACCTGACTTGTGCAACTACCTTGCCAGACGCGCAGCTCCTGGACCTGACTTGTGCAACTACCTTGCCAGACGCGCAGCTCCTGGACCTGACTTGTGCAACTACCTTGCCAGACGCGCAGCTCCTGGACCTGACTTGTGCAACTACCTTGCTAGACGCGCAGCTCCTGGACCTGACTTGTGCAACTACCTTGCCAGACGCGCAGCTCCTGGACCTGACTTGTGCAACTACCTTGCCAGACGCGCAGCTCCTGGACCTGACTTGTGCAACTACCTTGCTAGACGTGCAGCTCCTGGACCTGACTTGTGCAACTACCTTGCTAGACGCGCAGCTCCTGGACCTGACTTGTGCAACTACCTTGCCAGACGCGCAGCTCCTGGACCTGACTCGTGCAACTACCTTGCCAGACGTGCAGCTCCTGGACCTGACTCGTGCAACTACATTGCCAGACGCGCAGCTCCTGGACCTGACTCGTGCAACTACCTTGCCAGACGCGCAGCTCCTGACTGACTTTTGTGCAACTACCTTGCCAGACGCGCAGCTCCTGGACCTGACTTGTGCAACTACCTTGCCAGACGCGCAGCTCCTGGACCTGACTTGTGCAACTACCTTGCCAGACGCGCAGCTCCTGGACCTGACTTGTACAACTACCTTGCTAGACGTGCAGCTCCTGGACCTGACTCATGCAACTACCTTGCCAGACGAGCAGCTCCTGGACCTGACTTATGCAACTCTTAACATGAAAAATAATAATTGGTCTATAAAAACCACGTAAGCAAACACTAGGACATGTTTACTAGAGAACGTTTCGCTCCTGGGAATGAGGACAGGTACAACAGCACCTACCGCCTGTGTTAGGTAGGTGATGCTTTGCTAGGTACTCACACCTCACTCTCCACCTATATACCAACAACAACAACAACAGAAATACCGCTAGCACGACCATACAATATTCTCTGAAGGTAGAAATTAGATCCAGGTGAGATTCCAGAGGCACTGAAACATCCAGAGGTGACTCCTGCACACCAGGAGCCAGTACAACCCTGATCCAGAGGTGACTCCTGCACACCAGGAGCCAGTACGACCCTGATCCAGAGGTGACTCCTCCACACCAGGAGCCAGTACGACCCTGATCCAGAGGTGACTCCTCCACACCAGGAGCCAGTACGACCCTGATCCAGAGGTGACTCCTGCACACCAGGAGCCAGTACAACCCTGATCCAGAGGTGACTCCTCCACACCAGGAGCCAGTACAACCCTGATCCAGAGGTGACTCCTGCACACCAGGAGCCAGTACAACCCTGATCCAGAGGTGACTCCTGAACACAGGAGCCAGTACAACCCTGATCCAGAGATGACTCCCTCCCACACAAGGAGCCAGTACAACCATGATCCAGAGGTGACTCCTCCACACCAGGAGCCAGTACAACCCTGATCCAGAGGTGACTCCTCCGCACCAGGAACCAGTACAACCCTGATCCAGAGGTGACTCCTCCACACCAGGAGCCAGTACAACCCTGATCCAGAGGTGACTCCTCCGCACCAGGAGCCAGTACAACCCTGATCCAGAGATGACTCCTCCACACAAGGAGCAGTACAACCCTGATCAGAGGTGACTCCTCCGCACCAGGAGCCAGTACAACCCTGATCCAGAGGTGACTCCTCCGCACCAGGAACAGTACAACCCTGATCCAGAGGTGACTCCTCCACACCAGGAGCAGTACAACCCTGATCCAGAGGTGACTCCTCCGCACCAGGAGCCAGTACAACCCTGATCCAGAGGTGACTCCTCCGCACCAGGAGCCAGTACAACCCTGATCCAGAGGTGACTCCTCCGCACCAGGAGCCAGTACAACCCTGATCCAGAGGTGACTCCTCCGCACCAGGAGCCAGTACAACCTGATCCAGAGGTGACTCCTGCACACCAGGAGCCAGTAAAACCCTGATCCAGAGGTGACACACCTGCACACCAGGAGCCAGTACAACCCTGATCCAGAGGTGACTCCTCCACACCAGGAGCCAGTACAACCCTGATCCAGAGGTGACTCCTGCACACCAGGAGCCAGTACAACCCTGATCCAGAGGTGACTCCTGCACACCAGGAGCCAGTACAACCCTGATCCAGAGGTGACTCCTCCACACCAGGAGCCAGTACAACCCTGATCCAGAGGTGACTCCTGCACACCAGGAGCAGTACAACCCTGATCCAGAGGTGACTCCTCCGCACCAGGAGCCAGTTACAACCCTGATCCAGAGGTGACTCCTCCACACCAGGAGCCAGTACAACCCTGATCCAGAGGTGACTCCTGCACACCAGGAGCCAGTACAACCCTGATCCAGAGGTGACTCCTCCGCACCAGGAGCCAGTACAACCCTGATCCAGAGGTGACTCCTCCACACCAGGAGCCAGTACAACCCTGATCCAGAGGTGACTCCTCCACACCAGGAGCCAGTACAACCTGATCCAGAGGTGACTCCTGCACACCAGGAGCCAGTACAACCCTGATCCAGAGGTGACTCCTCCACACCAGGAGCCAGTACAACCCTGATCCAGAGGTGACTCCTCCACACCAGGAGCCAGTACAACCCTGATCCAGAGGTGACTCCTGCACACCAGGAGCCAGTACAACCCTGATCCAGAGGTGACTCCTGCACACCAGGAGCCAGTACAACCCTGATCCAGAGGGTGACTCTCCACACCAGGAGCCAGTACAACCCTGATCCAGAGGTGACTCCTCCACACCAGGAGCCAGTACAACCCTGAATCCAG
>NC_069487.1:4827126-4854626 GCF_026875155.1 Cherax quadricarinatus
AGTACAGTAGGAATGATGGTGGGTGCAGCTGTCACCTTCAGGAGTCCCCAAAAGTACAGTAGGAATGATGGTGGGTGCAGCTGTCACCTTCAGGGAGTCCCAAAAGTACAGCAGGAATGATGGTGGGTGCAGCTGTCACCTTCAGGGAGTCCCAAAAGTACATAGGAATGATGGTGGGTGCAGCTGTCACCTTCAGGGAGTCCCAAAAGTACAGTAGGAATGATGGTGGGTGCAGCTGTCACCTTCAGGGAGTCCCAAAAGTATAGAAAGTGCAGTGAAGTTCATCGATCATTACATTTGCCTCTGATACACCTTTCAAAGGCTTCAAAATATATTGTAACTCCCGTAGATTGGCCCTGAGCCTGGCTTGCGTGGTCAACCAGGCTGTTGCTGCTGGTTCACATATCCATCATAGCCTGGTTGATCGGCCACCTAGCAGAGGTATGGGTCCAATTTCTTCTTGAAGACTTCTGCACTTGCTCCAGCAGTGTTTCTGATGTCCTACGACAGAATGTTCAATAGTTCAGGGATGTTGATACAATGTTCTCTTATTGTTCCTACGGCACCCTTACCTCTCACAGTAATAGGTTCACACACACACACACACACACACACACACACACACACACACACACACACACACACACACACACACACACACACACACACACAGGTGAAGGCGAGACTTTTGGCCTGGAACTTTCCTCGCGAGTAAGAAATTTATATTTAATGAGGTCGGGCCGAGCACTACCGAGGCCCGGCCATCTTCACTGTAACACAACAGTGACGTGACCTACCTCAACAAGACTCACTGTAACACAACAGTGACGTGACCTACCTCAACAAGACTCACTGTAACACAACATGACGTGACCTACCTCAACAAGACTCACTGTAACACAACAGTGACGTGACCTACCTCAACAAGACTCACTGTAACACAACAGTGACGTGACCTACCTCAACAAGACTCACTGTAACACAACAGTGACGTGACCTACCTCAACAAGACTCACTGTAACACAACGTGACGTGACCTACCTCAACAAGACTCACTGTAACACAACAGTGATGTGACCTACCTCAACAAGACTCACTGTAACACAACAGTGACGTGACCTACCTCAACAAGACTCACTGTAACACAACAGTGACGTGACCTACTTCAACAAGACTCACTGTAACACAACAGTGATGTGACCTACCTCAACAAGACTCACTGTAACACAACAGTGATGTGACCTACCTCAACAAGACTCACTGTAACACAACAGTGACGTGACCTACCTCAACAAGACTCACTGTAACACAACAGTGACGTGACCTACCTCAACAAAGACTCACTGTAACAACCCACAGTGACGTGACCTACCTCAACAAGACTCCTGATACAAGACAGTGACGTGACCTACCTCAACAAGACTCACTGTAACAACAGTGACGTGACCTACCTCAACAAGACTCACTGTAACACAACAGTGACGTGACCTACCTCAACAAGACTCACTGTAACAACAGTGACGTGACCTACCTCAACAAGACTCACTGTAACACAACAGTGATGTGACCTACCTCAACAAGACTCACTGTAACACAACAGTGATGTCAGGTGGTGGGAGCAGGAAGCGGCGCCTCGACACACCACAAACACAACTGGGTGAGCACAACCCATCAATGGATGTTCCTTGATGCTGGTGTGAGAAGCTCTTGATCCAAGGAAGTGGTCTGGTTCTCCCATTCCCCCAAGCGCTACGTGACCCCCTACGGGCTTAGTGCTTTCTCAATGCAATAATAATAGTGGGCGTGGCTTGTATGAGTGACGTCACGAGGAACAGTTGCCAGGTGTCACCGAGCTCTCTCTCTCTCTCCTCTCTCTCTCTTCTCTCTCTCTCGCATTCTCTGTATCTGATGGTATTGCAGGGGATCACAAATTGATGTAATTAACTGTCACCTCTCCGTCACAGTTTCACTGTTGTGTCACTGTTGTTTCACTGTTGTTCCACTTGTTTCACTGCTGTCACTGTTGTTCCACTGTGTTACTGTTCCATTGCTGTGTCACTGTTGTTCCACTTCTGTGTTACTGTTCCATTGCTGTGTCACTGTTGTTGTACTGCTGTGTCACTGTTGTTCACTGCTGTGTCACTGTTGTCCCACTGCTGTGTCAGTATTTCACTATTGTATCATATACAATAGCTTTAAGAAGAGGTACGATAAATCTCATGGAGCAGGGAGAGAGAGAACCTAGTAGCGACCAGCGAAGAGGCGGAGCCAGGAGCTGTGAATCGACCCCTGCAACCACAAAGAGGTGAGAGCACACACACACACACACACACACACACACACACACACACACACACACACACACACACACACACACACACACACACACACACCAACTTGTTCAGTTACTAAACCGGTGTAGTTGCAAGGCTGTGTGCAGTCTGCTGTACATTCCTGACCAGGTGTGAGCACCAGGTGTGATCAAGTGTGATCACCAGGTGTGAGCACCAAGTGTGAGCACCAGGTGTGAGCACCAAGTGTGAGCACCAAGTGTGATCGCCAGGTGTGAGCACCAAGTGTGAGCACCAAGTGTGAGCACCAAGTGTGAGCACCAAGTGTGAGCACCAGGTGTGATCACCAGGTGTGAGCACCAAGTGTGAGCACCATGCTGAAGCAGATGACGGTGCACAGTGCCCTGAAAGGACACCAGTGCTGCATGCACTTATGTCCTACGTCTATATATATATATATATATATATATTATATATATATATAAAATATATATATATATATATATATATATATATATATATATATATATATATATATATAAATTCCCTCGTCGAGGTAATTTATTCATGTAACATTTGAACAGTATCCAGAGGAATCTTGATGTATTCCTCAAGCAAAAACCTGCTGCTCTAACTCCTCCTAAGACGACGGTGGGGATATCGGTCCCTGACTTGTTGTTGCAACTGACCTCACAGATGCTCGATATATTTGGATCCGGTGATTGTGGGGGTCAGTCCAAGTGTTGAACTTCACTCTCATGTTCTTCGTGATAATTTTGAACAATTCTAGCTGTGTGAATTGGTGAGATTTTGGCTTAAACAGCAACGCTCTTCTTGCCGAATAAGGCAAGCGAAAATTTGTGTATGCAATAATTTCGCAAAAAATAATTATGAGCTTAACGAAGAAATACATTTCATTGTATTTGTTTATTATTAAATTATTGTAAACTTGTGTAAAATATGTTAAGTTGGATTACGCTAAATTAAATTGCGCTTGTTATGATAAGGTTAGTTAAGTTTTCTAACGTTCTTTTGGTACAAAATTATTAATTTTTACATTAACATAAATGAAAAAAATGTATCTTTAAACGTATAAGAGAAAATTTTAGAAAGGACTTAAATGAGTTCTTGCTTAGATTCCAAGTAGTGGCTGCTAATGGTCACTGCCCACACGGCCCAATCCTGGACCAGGCCTCCTGGTTGCTGGCCTGATCAACCTGACTGTTTGTACCTTCCACCTGTAGGCTGACGTATGAACCCCAGCCCGACTGATCAGGAACTCAATTGAGGACGTAGTTGAGCTCTTTCCTGAAGACAGTCAAGGGTTTATTGGTGATAACACCCTAAGAGTGTTGAAGAATCGTGGTCCCTTAACACTTATAAAGTTCTCTGGTGTACTCGTCGCTCCCCTGCTTATTACTGGAGGTATCCTGCACCGTCTGCCAAGCTTTTTGTAATCATAAGTAGTAATTTAAATGGGCAGGTTTGGAACCAATCCCTCTGGTATCTTCCAGGTGTAGGTTATGATGCATCTTTCTCATCTACATTCTAAGAACAGATATACGAAGGAACACTGCAGCAGGCCTACTGGTCCATGAGAGGCAAGCAGTTCTATCAGGTTAAACTAGCCTCTCAGGTTCAGGTCACATCACTTCGGAAGGAGCACGGACATCAGAATACTAGCATAAGAGTAGGTCAACTCACGAATCAGTATTATCTAACCTATTTTTAAGGCTAGGGCAAGGTTTTAGTTTAGAGGATAAGAGAGTACTGTTCTTGGACTAAAGCACCCCCGTAATTTAGGGACTGAGTTTATGAGCGTGAAGGTTTGTTGTACATTTTCAGCTCACGATTTTCGCTGAAGGTGACTCTTGATACACAATATTCCAGGCCTAAGGAATAGGTACATGAGAGTGTCATCTATTAGCTGGCATCTTGATGTGTGAAGGTTTAGGTATCACCTGCCTTTTGTTGCAGTTGTGATATAACATTGTTGTATTCGTTGGAAGGGGGATTGTGACATTATACTGGGTTACATTAACTTAGTTTAAACGAGGGGTTTGAGTTTGACGCCTGACCGTTTTTTTCCTGGTTTCGGAGAGTGTACCTGAAATTGTACAATGACATAACTTACGTCAGCGCCACTGTGTGTTCCCAAAGCCAGGTGGGGTCCTGTTTGGTCACTCACAGCACACTGTAAGCTGTAGGGAGGCAAGCTAAAAGGGGAGGTGTGTGGAGGGTAAAGGGGATGGGATGTGAGAGGGAGGGGAAAGGTAGGGTGTGGGTGGGAAGGGAGATGGAGGGAGGGAGGGGAGAGAGAGAGAGAGGAGAGAGAGTGAGGGGAGGAGAGGATGAGAGGGAGGGAGAGGGCGGGGAGATTTAAGTGAGGTCATCTACAGGCTGTCAGCATATCAAGGTACTAATGACTTATTCCAGAGTGAAGGAAGGGGGAGGGGAGGTGTAGATGTGGGTAGGGGAGGGGAGGTATAGATGTGGGTAGGGGAGGGGAGGTATGGATGTGGGTAGGGGAGGGTATGTATGGATGTGGGTAGGGGAGGGGAGGTGTAGATGTGGGTAGGGGAGGGGAGGTGTATGGGTGTGGGTGGGGGAGGGGAGGTATGGATGTGGGTAGGGGAGGGTATGTATGGATGTGGGTAGGGGAGGGGAGGTTAGATGTGGGTAGGGGAGGGGAGGTATGGATGTGGGTAGGGGAGGGGAGGTATGGATGTGGGTAGGGGAGGGTATGTATGGATGTGGGTAGGGGAGGGGAGGTGTAGATGTGGGTAGGGGAGGGGAGGTATGGGTGTGGGTAGGGGAGGGGAGGTATGGATGTGGGTAGGGAGGGTATGTATGGATGTGGGTAGGGGAGGGAGGTGTAGATGTGGGTAGGGGAGGGGAGGTATGGATGTGGGTAGGGAGGGGAGGTATGGATGTGGGTAGGGGAGGGTATGTATGGATGTGGGTAGGGGAGGGGAGGTGTAGATTGGGTAGGGGAGGGAGTAGGATGGGAGGGGAGGTATGGATGTGGGTAGGGGAGGGGAGGTATGGATGTGGGTAGGGGAGGGTAGGTATTGGATGTGGGTAGGGGTGGGGAGGTGTAGATGGTGGGGGTTAGGGGGAGGGGAGGTATGGATGTGGGTAGGGGAGGGTATGTATGGATGTGGGTAGGGGAGGGAGGATGTAGATGTGGGTAGAGGAGGGTAGGTATGGATGTGGGTAGGGAGTAGGTAGATGGGTAGGGAGGGTAGTATGGATGTGGGTAGGGGAGGGGAGGTATAGATGTGGGTAGAGGAGGGTAGGTATGGAGGGTGGGTAGGGAGGGTAGGTATGGATGTGGGTAGGGAAGGGAGGTATGGATTGGGTAGGGGAGGGGGAGGTATAGATGTGGGTAGAGGGGGGTAGGTATGGATGTGGGTAGAGGAGGGTAGGTATGGATGTGGGTAGAGGAGGGTAGGTATGGATGTGGATAGAGGAGGGTAGGTATGGATGTGGGTAGAGGGAGGGGAGGTATGGATGTGGGTAGAGGATGGTTGGGACGGAGAGGTAGTGAAGTGGAGGTAGGTAGTAGGTAGGTAGGTAGAGTAAGTAGGTAGGTAGGTAGGGTAGAGAGGAGGAGGAGGAGGAGAGGGAAGGGAGGGAGAATTAAGGAGGAGGAAATTCTTTATATAGGCCTAAGTGCATAGCATATACATTTTTTATATTTTTTTTAAAGCCCAAATTTTCTAGGCTGACAAAATGGACATTATGTATATTTATCCCAGGATGATGTAGTAAAGTCAGGCCATGTGTATGATTTATATTGGAAGAGAGGGAAGGAAGGGCAGGTAATTAAGATAACGAAGAATGAAAGAGAATACCTGAAGTATACCTGGAGGGGGTTCCGGGGGTCAACGCCCCCGCGGCCCGGTCTGTGACCAAAATCTCACATTGAAAGATAACAATGTTGCCATTATTACTGCAGGGGAAAATGATAGGCTGAATAATTATAACTTTGAAGATCAGAGATGTTGAACCAGTGATGATACTCTTAACGTTACTTGTTTTCTCTAGGCTAAAAATATTACTATATACTGACCACCGCTCTCGTCAAGGTAGGTGAGAATACTGAGCTGGAAAACGTACAGAGAACTTTGGCTACCTCTGTATACTCGTCAGACATCTGAACTACCGGGAACACTTGAAGTCCCTTCATCTGTATTCCTTGGAGTGAAGGCGACAAAGGTACATCATGCTTTGTACCTGGGAAATCCTAGAAGGACTGCTCCCTAACCTGAACACTGAAATCACTCAGCGACAACGAGAGACTTGGCAGACTGTGCAGAGTACCTCCACTTCAAAGCAGGAGCGTGACGAGTACACTGAAGAGTACTAGATGAGTGTCAGAGGTCCCCGACTCTTCAAAGCCCTCCATCGATGCACAAGGAGAACTACCACAAACCTCTGGTTATCTTCGAGAAGCAACTGGACAAGTTCCTCAAATTGGTTCTTGACACTCCGAGGTGTGGTTCGTACGTTGGAGTACGTGCGGCCAGCAGTAACAACCTGGTTGATCGGGCCTCGATCGTCCAGGAGGCCTGGTCTGGGACCGAGTCGCGGGGGTCATTGACCCCAAACACTCCAAGTAGACTCCAAGTATGCTTCTCCATGACAGTAAATCGAACCCAAGACCATTGTCATTGTGAGTGGAACATTCTCACCAGTGAGCTACGCGGCACACCGGAGGGATAGTGCGTAGGTCGGAGGGATGGAGGGAGGGAGAGAAGGATGGAGGGAGTGGAGTAGAGGAGGAGGAGAAGGAGGAGGAGGTGAATAGGTAGGGGTGAGGGGGGACAGAGGAGTGTAGGTATGCGAGGCGTATAACAGGTTCTGACAACCTAGTGTGCGTAAACTGTTTATTTTATTGTGAAAGGAATTTAGATATGTGTAGGTTATCTGTAGTCGCTTCCGGAGGTCACCATCCCTACGGCCAGGTCCCAGACTAGGCCTCCTGGTTGCTGGCCTGATCGAGCTGGTTCTTGGTGCCCTCTGCACGCAGTCCAACACATGCACCACGACCTGGCTCATCTGGAACTTATTTGAGGAAGTTGTCAAGTGACAGGTAGACTCCAGGAAGAGAGGTAGGATTTTTTGGTAATCCTCCTTAGGTATAAAAGGAGGGTGTTGAAGAGTCGTGGTCCCTTTACACTTATTGAGTTCTTCATAGTGTACTTTTCCCCCCCTTTTTTTGTTTTATCGCAAGTATCTTGCCCCGTCTCCCAAAAGCTCGTGTCTTCATACGTTTCTTGCAGTGTCAAGTTTGGCACCATCACCAAGCTTTTTTCCTGTGTAATTATGATGTTTTTTTCAATATGTTCTGGGGAGTAAAACCCCCCAAAGGGGAGGTTCCTTGACGCGGTGGGGGGTCTTGATCTAGGAATTGGATCTGTGCCCCCAGTTCCCTAAATTTTAAAACCTAAAACCTTCCTTCCCCCCCCCCCACAGGCCCCCCCCCCGTATAACCCCTACGGGTTTAAACGTTTCCCATGAAAATAAATAATAAAATAATAAAAAAAATAAAAATAAAATTAAAAATTGGGGGAGAAACAGTTTGGGGACTTAAAGCGTACCTTTAATTTAGGTGTTTGACGAGTGTATACACTGTAAAGGGTTCTCGCGCGTTTTCCGGGTTGCAACAATCTCCCCTCCCTTGAAGGGGCTTTTGGTACACAGCAATTTTTCCCAACCTTGAAGCACGATGACCTGAAGAGTTTCATCTTGGGCTTGGCACTCTTGTTTAAAAGTTCAAGTTATCCAACCTTCATTTTCTTGCTGTTGAAGTACTGACATTGTTAGATCTTCAAACGTGAGCCCTTCGGCGAAAGTGAGCGAGTAACGTTTGGGGGGACAGAGCTTTCCTTCGCAGTCCTGTTTCACTCTTTTTCATTTTTACCTTGGGTTCTGTTATTGGGGAATTAAATGCATCTGCCCCCCTTTTCCCATTTTTTTTCCTTTTGCACTTGTCAAGGCTTCAAAAAGTCGGTGTTCACTACTTGGTATTTTTCTTGTCCCCGTGTATCCAGATTGCGCAGTACTCAGGAATTGAGAGGCAGGAGCGCCCTTTCTACCCTGTTGCCAAAGTTGGGCACTACTCAGCCCGTGATTTGCGATTTGCTTCCTAATCTCTTTCAAAAACGGTGATACATGGGAAGTCAGCGATATGGGTCTTTTTCTGAGCACTTTTTTCAATTGTTTTCCGCAACCTTTGTAGGGGGGCAACAGAGTATTTTTTGTAACGACTGGGATGACCCAGTACCCAAATTTTCCCTTTTCATAAAATATTTAAAAAAACCTGAAAGGATTTCTTTAATTCCCGACCATGTGGAGTTCCCCAATTTGGTCCCGGAGGTTTTTGTTGGAGGCAGTCATATTTTACAAATGACACATTGAAGTTAAAAGTATGTAGCGACAGCTTAAAGTTACAGTGTCACTTACAACTTGAGTTTACAGGTCGACTGACAATTAATTTTCGTTTCGCGCAACTTAATTTCATTACTCAATTGGTTTACTGTTAAAATCGAGTAAAAATAATTTTTGCTTTCTAAATAGCGTTGTGTGGGGGGGGGCGATGTTTAGCGTTTTTGACGATGGACGATGTGTGAGCGATGTGTGAGGTAGTGAGCGATGTGTGAGCGATGTGTGACGTATTTTTGAGGTATGTGTGAAACGAAAGTGAGCGATGTGTGAGCGTATGTTTGGGGGTATGTGTGAGCGTATGGTAGGTAAAGTTAGGGAAGTTTTGAGCGTATGTGTGAGGTATGTGGCGTATGTGTGAGCGTTTGTAGCGTATGTGTGGGGCGTATGTGACGTATTTTGAGCTATGTGAGCGTAGTGTAGCTTTGTGAGCGTATGGTGAGCGTTGTGAGCGTTGTGAGGAGTGTGAGCGTAGGTGGCGTAGGAGCGTATGTGTGAGCGTATGTAGCGTATGTGTAGCGTATGTGGCAAAATTAAAATTTGGGGACTATTTGGGAGCGAAGTTACGATTACGTAGTGGGGGCGTATTTAGGTTTTTGAGCGTTTTTGTGCATTGTGAGCGGTGGCAGTGTGAGCGTGGTGAAAATTTTTGGGCGTTTGGGCTGGAGCGTTTTGTGAGGTTTTTGGACGTGTGGCATGTTGGGGCGTTTTGTGGGAGTTGGGGATTGGAGCGTTTTTGGGGGTGAGCTTGGGGAAAACGGTGTGAGCGTGGAAACGTTTTGTGGGGAAAGTTGGGGCGGTGTGGCAATGTGGGGCGTTTTGTAGCGTTGTGTGAACGTTGGAGGGGTTTTGTGAGCGTGGGGCGTGTGGCAGTTGAGGGTTGGGGAAACGTTGGGCGTGTGTGACGTTGGAGGTTTTGTGAAACTTTTTGGGGGCGTTTGAGCTTTTTGGGGCGTTTTTACTTTTGAGCGTTTTGTGAAGCGTGTTGACAATTGGCGTATTTAGCAATGTGGCCCTTTACGATGTTGACGTTTTTAGCTATTGACTATTTAGGATGTTTGACGAAAAGCAGGTTTACGTTTTGGGGGGGTTTGTTCCAAGGGTTTTGGGGAAGTCTAGGGGGGGGAAGTTTCAAAATACGTTGGTAACAAGGACGTGTTTACTTTTAGGATGTTGGGGGAATGGGGGTGTAAAAGGTTAGGAATTTACAAAGCATGTGGGGAGTTTAGAATGTGAATAAAACATTTACGTTTAGCATGTTGACGTATGGGAGCTATTTGACGTATTTTAACAAGGAACGGGTTTTAGCTAAAAGCATGGGGGGGGCGTAAGCATGTTGACGTTTTTAGCTTGTTCGTATTTAGCTTGTGGGTTTACATGTGTGACGTTTTACGATGTTGAACGTATTTAGGATGTGGGGTATTTAGCATGTGGGGAGTTTTCCTAAAGGGGGTTGTGACGTTTTTTAGGAAAGTGACGAAAACTTGTTGACGATTAAAACGTTTTGACGTTTAGCCCTGTTGGAAACAAAACACTTTAAAAATTTAAAACTTTTTGGGGGAAAAGTTTTTTCCCAGGGACTTCTACACAATCGGCAAGTAAAATTTTTTTAATGGGTTTTTAAAACCTGTTGCAAGTTTACGGGCCCTTTGGGAAGCTTTTGGGGCGTTTCCCGCTTTGGGGCCGTTTTCAACTGTTGAACCTTTCAAGCGTTGGACGGTTTCAAGTTGTTGGACGTTTCAAATTTCCGTTTCAAGCTTTTTACCGTTTCAAACGGGGGCTTTCAAGCTGTTTACGGGTTTTCAAGCTGTTGGGGGGCGTTTCAAAATGTTGGGGGCGGTTTTCAAGCTGTTGGACCCTTTCAAGCTTTTTTGGGGGCCCTTTCCCAAATTGTTGGGGCGGTTTCAAGCTGTTACCCCTTTTCAAGCTGTTGGGGGCGGTTTCAAGCTTTTTTGGGGGCCCTTTAACTTTCCTTTTAATGTTACCGGGGGAAGTTTGGGGGCCGGGGCAACGTTTTGGGGGCCCCCGGTTTCCCGTTGGGGGGGTTCAAAATTTTTTAAAGGGGGGGGGCAAATGTTCCTTTCAACTTTGGGGTCTGTTCAACTTTCCTTTCCTTTTTCCTTTCAAGTTTTATTGTCCGGGTTTTTCCCAATGTTTACTTTATAAAAGACTCGTGAAATTATACAACCCCTTCTTTTTTTTTACGCCTCTTCTTTTTCCCCCTTCCTTTATTTAAAAAACCCCTTACTTTACAACGCAATCGGGAAATTCTCACAAGCACCTTTTTCACTTTTCTCCCCTCTTCTTTTAAAAACCCTCTTCTTCTCCCCCCCCTTCCCATCCCCAAATGTTTTTATAACAATGTTCAGCCTAAAAATGTCTTCTTTCCAGCCTGTTTAACCCCCCCCAAACAAAAGCCCCCTTCATCAACCACCCTTGACCATCCAAGATGTCCCCGTTAAACGCCCCATCAGTTTTAAAAGACTTTCAGTTTATTTAAAAAGCCTGTTAGTTTCAAAAAGTCGTTTTTGGGCATTTAACAACCTCGTTGAGTTTACGCATGTTGAAAAATTTTTAACGCACCTTTGAAAGTTTACGCATGTTGCAGTTTTTAACAAATTTGTTGAATTTAAAAAGCATGTTGCAGTTCAAACACGCACTGTTTAAGTTACCCATTTGCAGTTATAACACCCAGAGTTTTAAAAAAGCTGTTGCAGGGGTTTTAACGCACTGTTAAAATTATAAAAAGCCCCGTTTCAGTTACAAAAACGCGTTTTAAAGTTATTTCCCAAAATGTTGGTTACCCATGTTGGGGTACAACAACACTTTGAGTTCTCCAGATGTTTCAGTTATAAAAGCATGTTGAAGTTTACAAACATTTGCAGTTACAACAACCCATGAGTTTAAAAAGCATGTTGAGTTTAAAAAGCCAAGTTAAACTTTGTAATTGTTTTTTTGGGGGTTTATTTGGGGTTTGGGGGTGTATAACCGTTTTTGGGGTTGGTTGTTCTTTAAAATTTGTGCGTTAAACACCTGTCTACTGTGGTAGGGAGTGTTACAGTTCAGTGTTGTGCGGTACTAACACTGTCAGTGTTTAGTTGTGTTACTAGTTCATGTTGTGCAGTGTACTAACCTTGTCATGTTTGTGGGTGTTACTGGTTCAGTGTTGTGCAGTGTACTAACACCTGTCAGTGTTGTAGTGGGTGTTACTGGTTCAGTGTTGTGCAGTGTACTAACACCTGTCAGTGTTGTAGTGGTGTTACTGGTTCAGTGGTGTAGTGGGTGTTACTGGTTCAGTGTTGTGCAGTGTACTAACACCTGTCAGTGTTGTAGTGGTGTTACTGGTTCAGTGTTGTAGTGGTGTTACTGGTTCAGTGTTGTAGTGGTGTTACTGGTTCAGTGTTGTGCAGTGTACTAACACCTGTCAGTGTTGTAATGGGTGTTACTAGTTCAGTGTTGTGCAGTGTACTAACACCTGTCAGTGTTGTAGTGGGTATTACTGGTTCAGTGTTGTAGTGGGTGTTACTGGTTCAGTGTTGTGCATTTGTACTAACACCTGTCATGTTGTAGTGGTATGGTGTGTAGGGGTGTTACTGGTTCAGTGTTGTGCAGTGTAACTAACACCTGTCCAGCGTTGTAGTGGGTGTTATATTCATGTTGTGCAGTGTATAACCCTGTCAGTGTTGTAGTGGGTGTTACTGGTTCAGTGTTGTGCAGTGTACTAACACCTGTCAGTGTTGTAGTGGGTGTTACTAGTTCAGTGTTGTGCAGTGTACTAACACCTGTCAGTGTTGTAGTGGGTGTTACTGGTTCAGTGTTGTGCAGTGTACTAACACCTGTCAGTGTTGTAGTGGGTGTTATGTTAGGTTGTGCAGGTACTACACCTGTTCAGTGTTGTAGTGGGTGTTACTGGTTCAGTGTTGTGCAGGGTACTAACACCTGTCAGTGTTGTAGTGGGTGTTACTGGTTAAGTGTTGTGCAGTGTACTAACACCTGTCAGTGTTGTAGTGAGTGTTACTGGTTCAGTGTTGTGCAGGGTACTAACACCTGTCAGTGTTGTAGTGGGTGTTACTGGTTCAGTGTTGTGCAGTGTACTAACACCTGTCTGTTATAGTGGGTGTTACTGGTTCAGTGTTGTGCAGTGTACTAACACCTGTCAGTGTTGTAGTGGGTGTTACTAGTTCAGTGTTGTGCAGTGTACTAACACCTGTCAGTGTTGTAGTGGGTGTTACTGGTTAAGTGTTGTGCAGTGTACTAACACCTGTCAGTGTTGTAGTGGGTGTTACTGTTCAGTGTTGGGGCAGTGTACAAATCACCTGTCATGTTGTAGTGTGTGTTACTGTTCAGTGTTGTGCAGGTACTAATACCTGTCATGTTGTAGTGAGTGTTACTGGTTCAGTGTGTGCAGGGTACTAACACACTGTCAGTGTTGAAGTGGGTGTTTAACTGGTTCAGTCTTGTGCAGGTACTACACCTGTCTGTTAAGTGGGTGTTACTGGTTAGTGTGTGCATGTACTATCACCTGTCAGTGTTGTAGTGAGTGTTACTAGTTCAGTGTTGTGCAGGGTACTAACACCTGTCAGTGTTGTAGTGGGTGTTACTGGTTCAGTGTTGTGCAGGGTACTAACACCTGTCAGTGTTGTAGTGGGTGTTACTGGTTCAGTGTTGTGCAGTGTACTAACACCTGTCAGTGTTGTGTTATGTACTCACACTGTCGGTTGTTAATCACAGCTGTCAGTGTTGTGTTATGTACTAACACCTGTCAGTGTTGTAGTGGGTGTTTCTAGTTCAGTGTTGTGCAGTGTACTAACACCTGTCAGTGTTGTGTTATATACTAACACCTGTCAGTGTTGTGTTATGTACTAACACCTGTCAGTGTTGTAGTGGGTGTTACTAGCTCAGTGTTGTGCAGTGTACTAGCACCTGTCAGTGTTGTAGTGGGTGTTACTATTTCAGTGTTGTGTAGTGTACTAACACCTGTCAGTGTTGTGTTATATACTAACACCTGTCAGTGTTGTGTTATGTATATCCCCCTAAACCCCACCTTTGTCTCAGTGTTGTAGTGGGTGTTACTAGTTCAGTGTTGTGCAGTGTACAAAGCACCTGTCAGTGTTGTGTTATATACAAAATTCAGTGTTGTGCTTGTACTAACACCTGTCAGTGTTGTAGTGGGTGTTACTAGTCAGTGTTGTGCAGTGTACTAGCACCTGTCAGTGTTGTAAAAAGGTAGACAAACTATTTCATGTTTGGTAGTTTACTTTAACACATGTATTTTGTGTTAAAGGTACTATCACTGTCAGTTTTGGGTGTTATCTGTCACCTAACCATGAGGTCCTGTCAGTCCCTCCCGGGTAGTTATCCACGGCACCCCTCTCCAGGTAACCCAGTGTCCTAGTGGGTGTTACACTCAGTTCTCACAGGTAGTTATCCCCTGTCATGTCCTCACCTGGTGTTACTAACTTCAGCCCACCTGGTTGTACAGTGTCAGCCCTTCCCCAGTGTTATCACGGGGTGTTCTAATTCAGTGTTGTCAGTGTACTACCCATCTCAGTGTTTAATAGACAGTTAGTCCCTAACTTTGAAGTTATCATGTCATCCTAAAGCCATGGTAGTTATCACTGTCAGTCCCTCAACCATGGTAGTTATCACTGTCAGTCTCTCAACCATGGTAGTTATCACTGTCAGTCCCTCAACCATGGTAGTTATCACTGTCAGTCCCTCAACCATGGTAGTTATCACTGTCAGTCCCTCAACCATGGTAGTTATCACTGTCAGTCCCTCAACCATGGTAGTTATCACTGTCAGTCCCTCAACCATGGTAGTTATCACTGTCAGTCCCTCAACCATGGTAGTTATCACTGTCAGTCCCTCAACCATGGGGAGTTACACACTGGTAAAGTCCCTCACCATAGTAGTTAATTACAGTAAGTGTGTAACCCCTTAACCGATGGTAGTTTATCACGGGTCAGCCCAAACCATGGGGGTTTAATATTTGTCAGTCCGTCAACATGGTCAGTAGTCACAACTGGTCAGTCACTCAACCAGGGTAGTTATCACTATCAGTCCCTCAACCATGGTAGTTATCACTGTCAGTCCCTCAACCATGGTAGTTATCACTGTCTACAACTTTATCAGGTTATAACTTCATAAAGTTCTCTTATATAGATTGATCAAAATCGCCGTTTTCCTGGCTGAAAAGTCTTCAAAAAAGCTTGAAGGTGAAGTTAGGTGAAGGTGAAGTTAGGTGAAGGTGAAGTTAGGTGAAGGTGTAGTTAGGTGAAGGTGTCGTTAGGTGAAGGTGAACTTAGGTTGGGTTAATGTATCAGGTGAAGAAACACAGGTTAGGTGAAGGAGTATTGGTTAGGTAAGGGGTATGGCAGGTGAAGGGGTGAAGGGAAGGGGGTGTCAGGTGAAGGGGGAAGGGGGTTCAGGTGAGGTGGGGATTGCCTTACGTGAGAGATACAGGCAAAGAAGGTAGGGTACAGGTAAAGAAGTGGGGGTGAGGGGCGAAGGTTAGTTGGGGGTGAAGGAGAGACAGCCAGGTGGGGAGGTATGCGATGAAGGTGACAGGTGAGGGAGGAGGAGGGGTCGTAGGAAAGAGAGGATGGGAGGATGATGGTGGGGAGAGAGGGGTGAGTGCTGGTGGGGGAGAGAGAGGAGGACGAAGAGGGAGAGGGTCTAAGGAAGTAGGGAGGGAGGGAGGTATGGAGGGATGGAATGTAGAAGGATCTCCTCTTGCCCATACGCCATCCTGTCCACAGGAAGGTGCGTATTCACTCCTGAAAACACTGACAATCGCAGGTTCCGGGTTTGATTCCTGCATGGGGGTGAGGAGCATACGAAGTACCTACCCATGAGCAGGAAACCACATAAGACATTAGGAGGAACCTGGAGCAGGCTACTGCCCTACTAGGCAGACTCAAACCGCAAGCTCTAACGAAAATTGTACCCAAGCATTTAATCCTATGCTGGGAAGGATAAGTAGAAATTCTATAACCGTGTACAGTTCCACTAATTGCGCAGTAAGTCCACGAAATTAGCGGTAAGAGATTGTACAGATTCAGTCTGCCATAGGCAATCCATGCCAACAGAAGGGATCCTGACTTCATCAACAATGAACAATGATTTAGAACTTATGCAAAGTTGGTATCTTTATTGATGAAACAGTCGCCTACAACAGTAACTTCCTCTCAGATAGGGAGCAGCAGTGTATATGAAGTAAGATGAGTAATCATCAACCTTAGAGAAACATATTAGGAGTGCATCCCAGCCTGGAGAGAGTCATCTCCACTGGACACAATAGGGTCAGTCCCTCAGCCTGGAGAAGAGTTCATCCCTGGTCTGAACAAGGTGGTCAGTCCCTCAGCCTGGAGAAGAGTTCACTCCATGGTCTGGAACAAGGTGGTCAGTCCTCAGCCTGGAGAAGAGTTCATCTCCATGGTCTGGAACAAGGTGGTCAGTCCCTCAGCCTGGAAAGAGTCAGCTCCTGGTCTGGAACAAGGTGGTCAGTCCCTCAGCCTGGAGAAGAGTTCAGCTCCATGGTCTGGAACAAGGTGGTCAGTCCCTCAGCCTGGAGAAGAGTTCATCTCCATGGTCTGGAACAAGGTGGTCAGTCCCTCAGCCATGGAGAAGAGTTCATCTCCATGGTCTGGAACAAGGTGGTCAGTCCTCAGCCTGGAGAAGAGTTCATCTCCATGTCGGAACAAGGTGGTCAGTCCCTCAGCTGGAGAAGAGTTCATCTCCATGGTCTGGAACAAGGTGGTCAGTCCCTCAGCCTGGAGAAGAGTTCAGCTTCCTGGTCTGGAACAAGGTGGTCAGTCCCTCAGCCTGGAGAAGAGTTCAGCTCCATGGTCTGGAACAAGGTGGTCAGTCCCTCAGCCTGGAGAAGAGTTCAGCTCCATGGTCTGGAACAAGGTGGTCAGTCCCTCAGCCTGGAGAAGAGTTCAGCTTCCTGGTCTGGAACAAGGTGGTCAGTCCCTCAGCCTGGAGAAGAGTTCATCTCCATGGTCTGGAACAAGGTGGTCAGTCCCTCAGCCTGGAGAAGAGTTCATCTCCATGGTCTGGAACAAGGTGGTCAGTCCCTCAGCCTGGAGAAAGTTCATCTTCCATGGTCTGGAACAAGGTGGTCAGTCCCTCAGCCTGGAGAAAGTTCAGCTCCATGGTCTGGAACAAGGTGGTCAGTCCCTCAGCCTGGAGAAGAGTTCAGCTCCATGGTCTGGAACAAGGTGGTCAGTCCCTCAGCCTGGAGAAGAGTTCAGCTCCATGGTCTGGAACAAGGTGGTCAGTCCCTCAGCCTGGAGAAGAGTTCAGCTCCATGGTCTGGAACAAGGTGGTCAGTCCCTCAGCCTGGAGAAGAGTTCAGCTCCATGGTCTGGAACAAGGTGGTCAGTCCCTCAGCCTGGAGAAGAGTTCAGCTCCATGGTCTGGAACAAGGTGGTCAGTCCCTCAGCCTGGAGAAGAGTTCAGCTCCATGGTCTGGAACAAGGTGGTCAGTCCCTCAGCCTGGAGAAGAGTTCAGCTCCATGGTCTGGAACAAGGTGGTCAGTCCCTCAGCCTGGAGAAGAGTTCAGCTCCATGGTCTGGAACAAGGTGGTCAGTCCCTCAGCCTGGAGAAGAGTTCAGCTCCATGGTCTGGAACAAGGTGGTCAGTCCCTCAGCCTGGAGAAGAGTTCAGCTCCATGGTCTGGAACAAGGTGGTCAGTCCCTCAGCCTGGAGAAGAGTTCATCTTCATGGTCTGGAACAAGGTGGTCAGTCCCTCAGCCTGGAGAAGAGTTCAGCTCCATGGTCTGGAACAAGGTGGTCAGTCCCTCAGCCTGGAGAAGAGTTCAGCTCCATGGTCTGGAACAAGGTGGTCAGTCCCTCAGCCTGGAGAAGAGTTCAGCTCCATGGTCTGGAACAAGGTGGTCAGTCCCTCAGCCTGGAGAAGAGTTCATCTCCATGGTCTGGAACAAGGTGGTCAGTCCCTCAGCCTGGAGAAGAGTTCAGCTCCATGGTCTGGAACAAGGTGGTCAGTCCCTCAGCCTGGAGAAGAGTTCAGCTCCATGGTCTGGAACAAGGTGGTCAGTCCCTCAGCCTGGAGAAGAGTTCATCTCCATGGTCTGGAACAAGGTGGTCAGTCCCTCAGCCTGGAGAAGAGTTCAGCTCCATGGTCTGGAACAAGGTGGTCAGTCCCTCAGCCTGGAGAAGAGTTCATCTCCATGGTCTGGAACAAGGTGGTCAGTCCCTCAGCCTGGAGAAGAGTTCAGCTCCATGGTCTGGAACAAGGTGGTCAGTCCCTCAGCCTGGAGAAGAGTTCAGCTCCATGGTCTGGAACAAGGTGGTCAGTCCCTCAGCCTGGAGAAGAGTTCAGCTCCATGGTCTGAAACAGTATGTAGCTGAAGCATGAGAACGGAGTAGGGGATTGGATCCACTAGTGGAAATAAGAAGGCAGATCCATCTGGAATCCAACCCTTCTCATTTATAACTAGTAGATACTAGTAGATAGACGAAACGTCTCTTCAATGAAGATACCCAACAGTTGCACAAGTGTCTTAATCTTCAACTGAAGAAGAAATACGCACGTGTGCAACATCTGGGTATCTTTAATTTGTAGACATTTCGCCCTCCAGTGACTTTATCAATATAATATTTTGTAATCTTTATTGAGGAAACGTTTCGCCACACATCGGCTTCTTCAGTCCAATGCAGAAAAAGGTGGAAGATGAGGAGGAGTTTGAAGTAATCAATCTTTTGAGTCGATTTGTTTAATTCATCAATCTTGACCAAAGTCAAGATTGATGGACTCAGCATATCGACTCAAGGCATATACAACCCACATATAGGAGAATGAAAGTTATGTCGACGTTTCGGTCTGACTGGTTAATGGTCCAAGTCGGACCGAAACATGATCATAAGTTTCATTCTCCTATGTGGGGGTTATTTGTCTATTGTTCCAGTTACGTTATTGTAACTTTTTATTCTTTACAGTCTAAAATAACAACAAACCTCCATCCAGTATTAAAGAGTTAGTAAGAGACAAAGTGACAACACAGTCACCAGTGCAGGAGTCTATATCATACCTTGTGGAGGCTGTGATAAGAAGTACGTGGGCGCAATACTGAGATCCCCGGGAGTTACAATACGTATACAGCCGCGACGACACAAACTACCCGGAGTTCTTGCCAAACATCTTCCCTGCCTTGTGGGAAACATCAGCCACCGCTCAACTTATGTGCGATCTTAACCACACCAGAGACCTCTTTATCGGAAATAAGAAACTAAGTAGTTTGGACTAGGGATGTATCGGATGTGAAAAATTTAGATATCCGCGGATGCGGATATGTATGAGGATGTGTTACCTATTTTGCGGATGCGGATTTAGATGCGATGTAAGAAATTGTTCGGATGTTCCGCGGATGCAGATATCCGATACATCACTAACTTTGGACGTCACTTCCCCGTTAATAAGAGTCAGTGACGCACGCCTGTGATCAAAGAACCAAATTTCAACTGACGTAAACGCATTGAGTCATCTTTAATTGTCATTTCAGACACCATTAAATAAAATAAATTCATCTCTAATTCGCCGGTTTGGCTTATTCGGCACGATATATATATTATATATATATATATATATATATATATATATATATATATAATATATATATATATATATATATAATATGTGTGTGTGTGTTATATGTATCACCACACACACACACACACACACACACACACACACACACACACACACACACACACACACACACACACACACACACACAGAGCTTAGGGACTGACCACCTCAAATATTTTTCTCCAAGGTTGAGGGACTGATTACATTATCTTCATTTCACTACTACACCCTCTGCCTCTGTATTTGACTGAAGAAGTCTATTGTGTGGGCGAAACGTTTCAAGAATAAAGATACCCAACTGTTGCACATGTGTCTTAATCTTCAACTTGTCGGTCTTTTGTATCATGTTCAACACTACTGACTCATGATGAGTGACTGATGACTGACTCACCGGATGAAGCAGCACCCTGAGTCATGGTCCCAGGGACCACTATAGTACTGACTCACTGGTCCCACTTTCTCTATTTTTAAACATTTCCTCTGATAAATTCTCATGGTCTTCCTACTCTAGTAGGCGTGATTGAAACCGAATTATTTGTGGACCATGAACCATGGTGTTTGTATCTGGACCATGAACCATGGTGTTTGTATATAGACCATGAACCATGGTTTCTATATTCTCGTGTTTGTATCTGGGCCATGAACCATTATTTCTATACTCTAGTGCTTTTATCTGGACCATGTACCATGGTTTCTAGGTTCTAGTACTTTTATCTGGACCATGGATTCTAGATTCTAGTGATTATAACTGGAATATAAACCATTTTCTCTATAGTCTAGATTTTAGTGTTTTTATTTGGGCCATGGACCATAGTTTCTGTATTTTAGTGCTTATATCTGAACCATGGACCACGATTTCTAGATTCAATTCTTATATCTAGACCATGGACCATGATTTATAGATTCCTGTGTTTGCTTTAGACCATGACTTTGCACGTGTTGTTTAAAAAACCCCACTGAGGACTGGTAGGCCATAAAATGAGGCCACTAGGCCTATTATTATTATTATTATTATTATTATTAGTAGTAGTAGTAGTAGTAGTAGTAGTAGTATAGGAAAAGTAAGGGAATGGATAATAAAATTTCTAGCAAACCACATATTTCTAACAACACGTTTCTAACAACACGTTTCTAACAACACATTTCTAATAAAGGTATATGTCAAAGGTGTGGGGGAAGATATAACCTGTATTCTCTCACACTCGCTCGTGTATTTTGAAGCACTGAACATTTCAGGACCGAAACGTATCCATTAAACGTATCTAAGTCTATCCCTGTTGACGGTAGTCAACAGGGATACACTGTTTATCCCCATTATTGTGTGTACCCTGAGGGGCACAGTGCATGTACACTGGGGTATCTAATAATAATAATAATAATAATAATAATAATAATAATAATAATAATAATAATAATAATAATACTTCTACAAGTACACGATACAACTTATACAGACCATAACTAACATCAAGGACACACTATACAGAAAGCCTCTGGCTATGCAAAGTATTTCGGGCATTTTACGTCAACTTTGTGTCCAGGATGCGACGCACCAGTCAACTAGCACCCAGGTACCTATTTTACTGCTAGGTGAACACAGACAGCAGGTGTCTTAAGGAAACACGCCCTAATGTTTCCACCATTACCGGGGATCGAACCACGGGCCTCAGTGTGAGCTGAGAGCAGTAGGGCTACGGGACATTTCATCAATATGGATAACTACAGTGTAATGAACACTTGTCAATGCTCTTCTGGGATGTTTACATGCAGGAGAACCACTGTCGAAGTGAAATGGTGAACGTTCAAGCGCTTTCGTGACTTCTCACATTATCAGGTCCTTGATAACGTGATATCGCTTGTGTACTCTCGTCATACCGCATATATTTACATGCTTATATCTGATCACAATCGTCAATAACTTATTGCAATTGTGACCAGATATAAACATGCAGGTAGCTCGTTACCACTGTGACTTGTTCAGCTATCAAAACTTTGTGGTCCAGTCCCTGGACCCATTATGTACCTCTGTAATGTTGTGGTACAGTCCCTGGACCCATTATGTACCTCTGTAATGTTGTGGTCCAGTCCCTGGACCCATTATGTACCTCTGTAATGTTGTGGTACAGTCCCTGGATCCATTATGTACCTCTGTAATGTTGTGGTACAGTCCCTGGACCCATTATGTACCTCTGTAATGTTGTGGTACAGTCCCTGGACCCATTATGTACCTCTGTAATGTTGAGGTACAGTCCCTGGACCCATTATGTACCTCTGTAATGTTGTGGTACAGTCCCTGGACCCGTTATGTACCTTTGTAATGTTGTGGTACAGTCCCTGGACCCATTATGTACCTCTGTAATGTTGTGGTACAGTCTCAAGACCCATTATGTACCTCTGTAATGTTGTGGTACAGTCTCTGGACCCATTATGTACCTCTGTAATGTTGTGGTACAGTCCCTGGACCCATTATGTACCTCTGTAATGTTGTGGTACAGTCCCTGGACCCATTATGTACCTCTGTAATGTTGTGGTACAGTCTCTGGACCCATTATGTACCTCTGTAATGTTGTGGTACAGTCCCTGGACCCATTATGTACCTCTGTTAATGTTGTGGTACAGTCCCTGGACCCATTATGTACCTCTGAAATTGTTGTGGTACAGTCTCAAGACCCATTATGTACCTCTGTAATGTTGGGGGTACAGTCTCTGGACCCATTATGTACCTCTGTAATGTTGTGGTACAGTCCCTGGACCCATTATGTACCTCTGTAATGTTGTGGTACAGTCCCTGGACCCATTATGTACCTCTGTAATGTTGTGGTACAGTCTCTGGACCCATTATGTACCTCTGTAATGTTGTGGTACAGTCCCTGACCCATTATGTACCTCTGTAATGTGTGGTACAGTCCCTGGACCCATTATGTGCCTCTGTAATGTTGTGGTACAGTCTCTGGACCCATTATGTGCCTCTGTAATGTTGTGGTACAGTCCCTGGACCATTATGTACCTCTGTAATGTTGTGGTACAGTCCCTGGACCCATTATGTACCTCTGTAATGTTGTGGTACAGTCTCAAGACCCATTATGTACCTCTGTAATGTTGTGGTACAGTCTCTGGACCCATTATGTACCTCTGTAATGTTGTGGTACAGTCCCTGGACCCATTATGTACCTCTGTAATGTTGTGGTACAGTCCCTGGACCCATTATGTACCTCTGTAATGTTGTGGTACAGTCTCTGGACCATTATGTACCTCTGTAATGTTGTGGTACAGTCCCTGGACCCATTATGTACCTCTGTAATGTTGTGGTACAGTCCTGGACCCATTATGTACCTCTGTAATGTTGTGGTACAGTCCCTGGACCCATTATGTACCTCTGTAATGTTGTGGTACAGTCTCTGGACCCATTATGTACCTCTGTAATGTTGTGGTACAGTCCCTGGACCCATTATGTACCTCTGTAATGTTGTGGTACAGTCCCTGGACCCATTATGTACCTCTGTAATGTTGTGGTACAGTCTCTGGACCCATTATGTACCTCTGTAATGTTGTGGTACAGTCCCTGGACCCATTATGTACCTCTGTAATGTTGTGGTACAGTCCCTGGACCCATTATGTACCTCTGTAATGTTGTGGTACAGTCTCAAGACCCATTATGTACCTCTGTAATGTTGTGGTACAGTCTCTGGACCCATTATGTACCTCTGTAATGTTGTGGTACAGTCCCTGGACCCATTATGTACCTCTGTAATGTTGTGGTACAGTCCCTGGACCCATTATGTACCTCTGTAATGTTGTGGTACAGTCTCTGGACCCATTATGTACCTCTGTAATGTTGTGGTACAGTCCCTGGACCCATTATGTACCTCTGTAATGTTGTGGTACAGTCCCTGGACCCATTATGTACCTCTGTAATGTTGTGGTACAGTCTCTGGACCCATTATGTACCTCTGTAATGTTGTGGTACAGTCTCTGGACCCATTATGTACCTCTGTAATGTTGTGGTACAGTCCCTGGACCCATTATGTACCTCTGTAATGTTGTGGTACAGTCTCTGGACCCATTATGTACCTCTGTAATGTTGTGGTACAGTCTCTGGACCCATTATGTACCTCTGTAATGTTGTGGTACAGTCCCTGGACCCATTATGTACCTCTGTAATGTTGTGGTACAGTCCCTGGACCCATTATGTACCTCTGTAATGTTGTGGTACAGTCTCTGGACCCATTATGTACCTCTGTAATGTTGTGGTACAGTCCCTGGACCCGTTATGTACCTTTGTAATGTTGTGGTACAGTCCCTGGACCCATTATGTACCTCTGTAATGTTGTGGTACAGTCTCTGGACCCATTATGTACCTCTGTAATGTTGTGGTACAGTCCCTGGACCCATTATGTACCTCTGTAATGTTGTGGTACAGTCCCTGGACCCATTATGTACCTCTGTAATGTTGTGGTACAGTCCCTGGACCCATTATGTACCTCTGTAATGTTGTGGTACAGTCCCTGGACCCATTATGTACCTCTGTAATGTTGTGGTACAGTCCCTGGACCCATTATGTACCTCTGTAATGTTGTGGTACAGTCCCTGGACCCATTATGTACCTCTGTAATGTTGTGGTACAGTCTCTGGACCCATTATGTACCTCTGTAATGTTGTGGTCCAGTCCCTGGACCCATTATGTACCTCTGTAATGTTGTGGTCCAGTCCCTGGACCCATTATATACCTCTGTAATGTTGTGGTACAGTCCCTGGACCCATTATGTACCTCTGTAATGTTGTGGTACAGTCCCTGGACCCATTATGTACCTCTGTAATGTTGTGGTACAGTCTCTGGACCCATTATGTACCTCTGTAATGTTGTGGTACAGTCTCTGGACCCATTATGTACCTCTGTAATGTTGTGGTACAGTCCCTGGACCCATTATGTACCCCTATAATGTTAAGGTACAGTCCATGAAATCATTATGTACCTCTGTAATCCTTTGACTACATGATGGATATGGGGTGCACAATAAAGATGTTAAACTGTTGGGATCCTACTGTTGGGATCCTACTGTTGGGATCCTCCTCATCTGCTGAAGAGGATCCCAGAAGGGGATCGAAATATTCAGATCAATTAATCTTCTGAGTTACTGTCTCCGTGTGGGTTATTAATGAGCCTATCTCAGTATATTTTTAATCCCACTAGGCCTATATTTGGGCCTGAAGTCTTGATGAGTGGTGGAGAGCAGGCGACGTGCAGCCCCTCGTGTAGCCGATAGGATTTGAACCCCATTAACCAACCACATGTATATATGGAACCTCACACAAACCATTGTGGGGCCTCACACAAGCCTCTGTGGAGCCTCACACAAGCTTCTGTGGAACCTCACACAAGCCTCTGTGGAGCCTCACACAAGCCTCTGTGGAGCCTCACACAAGCCTCTGTGGAGCCTCACACAAGCCTCTGTGGAGCCTCGCACAAGCCTCTGTGGAACCTCGCACAAGCCTCTGTAGAACCTCACACAAGCCTCTGTAGAACCTCACACAAGCCTCTGTGGAGCCTCACACAAGCCTCTGTGGAGCATCACACAAGCCTATGTGGAACCTCACACAAGCCTATGTGGAACCTCACACAAGCCTCTGTGGAGCCTCACACAAGCCTCTGTGGAGCCTCACAGAGGCCTCTGTGGAGCCTCACACAAGCCTCTGTGGAGCCTCACACAAGCCTCTGTGAAGCCTCACACAAGCCTCTGTGGAGCCTCACACAAGCCTCTGTGGAGCCTCACACAAGCCTCTGTGGAGCCTCACACAAGCCTCTGTGGAGCCTCACACAAGCCTCTGTGGAGCCTCACACAAGCCTCTGTGGAACCTCGCACAAGCCTCTGTAGAACCTCACACAAGCCTCTGTAGAACCTCACACAAGCCTCTGTGGAGCCTCACACAAGCCTCTGTGGAGCCTCACACAAGCCTATGTGGAACCTCACACAAGCCTATGTGGAACCTCACACAAGCCTCTGTGGAGCCTCACACAAGCCTCTGTGGAGCCTCACAGAGGCCTCTGTGGAGCCTCACACAAGCCTCTGTGGAGCCTCACACAAGCCTCTGTGAAGCCTCACACAAGCCTCTGTGGAGCCTCACACAAGCCTCTGTGGAGCCTCACACAAGCCTCTGTGGAGCCTCACACAAGCCTCTGTGGAGCCTCACACAAGCCTCTGTGGAGCCTCACACAAGCCTCTGTGGAGCCTCACACAAGCCTCTGTGGAGCCTCACACAAGCCTCTGTGAAGCCTCACACAAGCCTCTGTGAAGCCTCACACAAGCCTCTGTGGAGCCTCACACAAGCCTCTGTGAAGCCTCACACAGCCTCTGTGGAGCCTCGCACAAGCCTCTGTGGAGCCTCACACAAGCCTCTGTGGAGCCTCACACAAGCCTCTGTGAAGCCTCACACAAGCCTCTGTGGAGCCTCACACAAGCCTCTGTGAAGCCTCACACAAGCCTCTGTGAAGCCTCACACAAGCCTCTGTGAAGCCTCACACAAGCCTCTGTGAAGCCTCACACAAGCCTCTGTGGAGCCTCACACAAGCCTCTGTGAAGCCTCACACAAGCCTCTGTGAAGCCTCACACAAGCCTCTGTGAAGCCTCACACAAGCCTCTGTGGAGCCTCACACAAGCCTCTGTGAAGCCTCACACAAGCCTCTGTGAAGCCTCACACAAGCCTCTGTGAAGCCTCACACAAGCCTCTGTGGAGCCTCACACAAGCCTCTGTGGAGCCTCGCACAAGCCTCTGTGGAGCACTGCAGTGGGCCTTGTTACACCTGCGACACAACATTTTTTTGTATATATATGAACCGTTCATTTGTGAACGGTTCGTATTTTGAGGCGATGTTTTTGACTGACGTTATAATTGTTAAAAGAACTTGTTGCTAACAACAGCAGCAACAGCAGAAGCAACAGCAGAAGCAACAGCAGAAGCAACAGCAGAAGCAACAGCAACAACAGCAGCACACCTACAACATTAACATCAACAGCACATTATAAATGATATATTGAGGTTGATGTTGATGAAGCTGAGAGAAAGAAAGAGAGAGAGAGAGAGAGAGAGAGAGAGAGAGAGAGAGAGAGAGAGAGAGAGAGAGAGAGAGAGAGAGAGAGAGAGTCTTGTGGGTGATGGTAGTAATTGCAGTACTGGTAGTGTTAGGAATTGTGGGAGTGGTGGTTGTGGTAGTGGTTGTTGGAATGATGATAGGGGTGGTGGTAGTGGTACTGGTGCTGGTAGTTGTAGTAATAGTGGTGGTTGCAGTGATACACATATCTCAGCACCCACCACTATCTACCAGGAACTACCACCACCATCTAACAGGACCCACCACCAACACCCACCATCGTCTAACAGCACCCACTACCATCTACCAGCACTCACTAACATCTGTTAGCACCCACTACCATCTACCAGCACTCACTAACATCTGTTAGCACCTACTACCATCTGCCAACACCCACCACTATCTACCAGCACCCATCACCATCTACCAGCACCCACTATCATCTATCAGCACCCACTACCATCTACCAGCACCCACTATCATCTACCAGCACCCACTACCACCTACCAGCATCCACCACCCTCTACCAGCACCCACCACCCACCACCTTCTACCAGCACCCACCACCATCTACCAGCACCCACCACCATCTACCAGCACCCACCACCATCTACCAGCACCCACCACCCACCACCTTCTACCAGCACCCACCACCATCTACCAGCACCCACCACCATCTACCAGCACCCACCACCATCTACCAGCACCCACCACCATCTACAAGCACCCACCAATACCTCTCATCTAAGCCCCACTCATCAGCCTTACATACCCTCCCCTCCCCTCTCTCCTACCCTCGGAAACTTTCTATTTTGAAGAGGAAGGAGGGGAAGAGGGAGGGGAAAATTGACCCATTACTTCATTATTGACAGTTACCTGTCAAGAAACTGCTTCAGTTTCCGGTGATTGACATCGACTTTCAAGATTGTTTGTTATTGAAATATGTTAATTGATTAAGAAATTTGATGCATATATATATATATATATATATATATATATATATATATATATATATATTATATATATATATATATAATATATATATATATATATATA
>NC_069487.1:4859626-4862126 GCF_026875155.1 Cherax quadricarinatus
GGCAATTATTGATTCCATAAATTTTCCCCTATGGAGGTTTTGGCTTATTGGCTATGTTTTGAAGCTAAGGACCTGTCACCTGTTTTGAAAATAGGTATCACATTTGCCATTTTCCACTTATCTGGCACCATGCCAGTTTGTAGTGATATGTTGAAAAGATTAGCCAAAGGTGTGCTAAGCTCCTCTTTACATTCCTTTAGAACCCTTGCATACAGTTCCCTCAGGCCTGGGATTTGTTGGTTTTTTAAATTTTTCTATTTGCCTAAGGACCATGTCACTTGTGACCCTAATAGTGCACAGTTTATTATCGTCTGTTCTACATAATTTATCATTACTGGAATATCGCTGGTATCCTCCTGTGTAAAAACTGAGAGGAAGTATGTGTTAAAAATTCTACACATTTCCTTATCACTGTCAGTGAGCTGACCCGAGGAACTTTTGAGTGGGCCTATCTTGTCCTGATCTTACTTCTGTATACCTGAAAGAATCCTTTTGGGTTAGTCTTCGATTCTCTTGCAACTTTAACCTCATAATCTCTTTTTGCTTTCTAATTCCCTTTTTTATTTCTCTCTTTAACTGAATATATCGATTTCTCAATTGCCCCTCTCCTCTTTTGATTTGCCTATATATGCCTCTCTTTTGACCAATCAGATATTTTAATCTATTGTTCATCCATTTAGGATCATTTTTGTTTGATCTGATTTCCCTATTTGGAACATAATTTGACTGAGCAGCTAGAACTATCCCCTGGAAAGCATCATATCGGCAACCATCACCACCTACCTGACCCTTAGTCAGGTCATTCCAGTTCAGCCCACCTAAGTAATTTTTCAGTCCTATGAAATCACCCAAGCGAAAGTCAGGGACGGAGACTTGATTGCCATTATTAGGGAATTCCATGATATATTAAAACTGAGTGATTTGTGATCACTTTCCCAAGCTCATCATTAACTCAAGATTATTAATTAGTGTTTCCCTACTGGCAAGAACCAAGTCAAGGAGGTTATTTCCCCTAGTTGGCTCTGTCACAAAACTTTTTTAAAAAAAACAATCCTGGATCGTATCAAGAAAGTCACCTGACTCTAAATTTCCTGTCAAATTGCTCCAGTCAATCTGTCTATAGTTGAAATTCTCCCATTAGCACAACATTTTCGTATGTAGATGCCTTACGAATTTCGTCCCATAGAAGTTTACTGCACTCCCTATCAAGATTTGGGGCCCTGTAAATCACACCCAAAATTAGTTTTTCTCGGCCCTCGAGAAGCTGTAACCAACAGATTCAGTGGCTGACGCTTCTAATTTAATATCTTGTCTAACACAACAATTTAAATTGTCTCTGACATACATCGCTACCACCACCTTTACTGTTGACCTGTCAGTGTGGAATAATTTATAGCCTTGTATGTGACATTCAGAGGGCATCTCCTATCTTTCAGATTGAGCCAGGTCTCTGTTATAGCAATAATATCTATGTTTCCTGCACTTGCAATTAATCTTAGCTCATCTATCTTATTTCTTACACTGCTATTAGTATAGTAAACCTTAGGGAGCTAGTCCCTTGCTGCCCTTGCTGTCCCCCTTTGTTTGCTGACCTGATCTATTGTCTTTATTTATTACTTCATGCTGAATGCCTTTTATACATTTACTGTTTCCAACCCAAGTGTTGCAACCTGCTTGTTTCCCACACACACCCATACTCTATCTTCCATCAGTTTAAAATATAGGCATTTCACCAATGGCCTTCTCAATCGAGTCTGCAAGTGCTACCACCCAGCCCCAGAGAGATGTACCCCATCCCTTGCATACATATCATGTTTGCCATAAAAAGTTGTTCCAGTTGTCAATGAATGGGATTGCAAGTTCCTTGCAGTATCTGTCTAGCAGCAATTTACACCAATTGCCCTAGACAACCATTCATTCCTACTCCCCTTCTAGGCAAGATGCTACATATGATTGGGATCCCTCCCTTAGACTTAATGAAATCTATAGCTGACCTGTACTTATCTAGCAGCTCTTCTCTCTACCTTCCCAATATCATTTCCACAGCACTGAGACAGATAATGGGCTTGCTCCCATTACCTGACATGATATTATCCAGCTGTTGACAATGTCCCCAACACCAGCTCAGGGAAGCACACTCTATCTCTCATCTTCTTTTCCTATTACAAAAGCACGGTCAATGTATCTTACCTGAGAGTCACCAACCACAAGAATGCGCTTACCTCCATTAGCAGGGACAGTAGTACCTTACCTTCACTGGCCACTGAAGTACTTCATCCTGAAGAACGAGAAGCGATTTCCTACCTTCAGATCTTCACTCTTAACTTTCCTTACTCTGATGCGCCTTCCATTACTGTGAACTACTCGCCACTTGTAGCAGGTGCTGGGCTGCACCTCACTGCTGGTAGCCGTTGCTGCCTCCCCAACTACAGCCTCTCACAGCGAGAGACAGACTGCACCTCTCTGCTAGAAGCCTCATTCCCACAACTCCAGCCACCTC
>NC_069487.1:4867126-4907126 GCF_026875155.1 Cherax quadricarinatus
GTAGTCACTGCTGCCACGGTGGTAGTCATTGCTGCCACGGTGGTAGTCATTGCTGCCACGGTGGTAGTCACTGCTGCCGTGGTGGTAGTCACTTCTGCCACGGTGGTAGTCACTGCTGCCACGGTGGTAGTCACTGCTGCCACGGTGGTAGTCATTGCTGCCACGGTGGTAGTCACTGCTGACACGGTGGTAGTTACTGCTGCCACGGTGGTAGTCATTGCTGCCACGGTGGTAGTCACTGCTGCCACGGTGGTAGTCACTGCTGCCACGGTGGTAGTCATTGCTGCCACGGTGGTAGTCACTGCTGCCACGGTGGTAGCCACTGCTGCCGTGGTGGTAGTCACTGCTGCCGTGGTGGTAGCCACTGCTGTAACGGTTGTAGTCACTGCTGCCACGGTGGTAGCCACTGCTGCCACGGTGGTAGTCACTGCTGCCACGGTGGTAGTCATTGCTGCCACGGTGGTAGTCACTGCTGCCACGGTGGTAGTCACTGCTGCCGTGGTGGTAGTCACTGCTGCCACGGTGGTAGCCACTGCTGCCACGGTGGTAGCCACTGCTGCCACGGTGGTAGTCATTGCTGCCACCGTGGTAGTCACTGCTGCCGTGGTGGTAGTCACTGCTGCCGTGGTGGTAGCCACTGCTGCCACGGTTGTAGTCACAGCTGCCACGGTGGTAATCACTGCTGCCATGGTGGTAGTTACTGCTGCCACGGTGGTAGTTACTGCTGCCACGGTGGTAGTTACTGCTGCCACGGTGGTAGTTACTGCTGCCACGGTGACAATCAAGGTAATAAATTAAGAGAGACGGATTTGGTTGGATTGCATTTTCCTGGACTTTGGGAGAGCATTTGATACAGTACCACACCAGAGATTAGACCAGAATCTGTATGAGCAGGCAGATTGTTGTATTGTGTTAGACAGTACCTGACTGACAGAAGGCAGTGTTGCAGTTTGCTAGACAGTACCTGACTGACAGAAGGCAGTGTTGCAGTGTGCTAGACAGTACCTGACTGACAGAAGGCAGTGTTGCAGCGTGCTAGACAGTACATGACTGACAAGGCAGAGTGTTGTATTGTGTTAGACAGTACCTGACTGACAAGGCAGAGTGTTGCAGTGTGTTAGAGAGTACCTGACTGACAAGGCAGAGTGTTGCAGTGTGCTAGACAGTACCTGACTGACAAGGCAGACTGTTGCAGTGTGCTAGACAGTACCTGACTGACAAGGCAGGGTGTTGCAGTGTGCTAGACAGTACCTGACTGACAAGGCAGAGTGTTGCAGTGTGCTAGACAGTACCTGACTGACAGAAGGCAGTGTTGCAGTATGCTAGACAGTATCTGACTGACATAATGCAGTGTTGCAGTGTGTTAGACAGTACCTGACAGAATGCAGTGTTGCAGTATGTTAGACAGTACCTTACTGACAGAAGGCAGAGTATAACAGTAAGGGATAAAACAGCTGAAAGTGAAATAGGATTGAGTGGGGTTCCTCAAGGATCAGTGTTAGGACCACAACTGTTGCTGATAAACATGAATGACCTCCCAAAGGGAACTGAATCCTGTATGATTCTGTTTGCTGAAGATGTGAAACTAAGAAGAAGGACAACAGGAGAGTACAATGATAAACTGCAGAGAGACTTCAACAAAGTGCAGATGTGGTCAAACAGGTGACTTCTCAAGTTCATCCCAAACACACGCAAGGTCATGCAAAATGGAAGGGAAAGACAGATCGGCCACAGAGTACAGCGTGGGCGGAGAGAAGCTGCAAATATCAGAAAGTGAAAAAGGACTCGGGGTAAATATAACACCAAGCATATCACCAGAGATACACATGTACTGTATAACCTCAGCGTCGTATGCAAGATCAGCAAACCTCAGAGCAGTATTGAGAAACTCGCATAGAGAATCTTATTCACACATGTCAGTCACTGAGTATGCGGCACAAGGATGGAGCCCACACCTGGTGACGTAAGTCCCAGAACTGAGGGGAATGCGCTATGAGGAGAGGTTGAAAGGACAGAACTTGACGACCTTAGAGGAGAGGACAAGGCTGGACATGATTACTACGTATAAAACTTAAGAGGAATTTGTCTGGCTGATAGCGACAGGTTGCTTGAATAAGAGGACCAGGATCAAGGGGACACAGGTGGAAGCTGAAGACACATATGAACCATAGGGATATCAGGAAATTTCTTTAGTCTCAGAATGGTTGAAAAGTGGAATGACTTAGATGAGGCAGTGATAGAGGCAAACTCAGTACACAGCTTCAAGAGTAGATATGATAATGACCTAGAGGCCAGATGCCAATGATGATGATCAAGGTGATCTGAAAGACAAGGCCGGGAGCTGAGTCTCAACCCACGAAAACAAAAATCCGTGAGTACACACGCACACACACACACACACACACACAGAGACACACACACACACACACACACACACACACACACACACACACACACACACACACACACACACACACATACACACCATCTCATCTGTCATGTACTGAAGGTGTTACACTTCTCGCAGGGTGAATGATGTGTGTGAGTGTGTGTGGGTGTTGTGTGTGGTGTTGTGTGTGTGTGGTGTGTGTGTGTGTGTGTGATGTAGTGTGTGGGGTGTGTGCGCGTATATTTTGAATGAGTGAGGGTGTGTTGAATGTTACCTCAGGCGTGACATTCAGCGCCCCCAGCAGGAGCAGACAACAAGGCCAGATCATGTATCATAAAGACGGTGTGACGAAGAATGAGTGAGTGTGTGATGTACCTCGTGACATCACGCCCACAGAGAACAACAAGCGCATGATAGACGGTGTGCAGAAGACTCAGCGAGACTGATATACCTGCTGCTATGTATCTTCCCTCTGTATTGTCATGTATCCACACACACAGGATCCATACATGGCTTTAAGAAGAGGTACGAGAAAGCTCATGGAGTAGGGAGAGGGTGTGCCTAGTAGCGACCAGCGAAGAAGCGGGGCCAGAAGCTGTGACTCGACTCCTGCAACCACATATAGGTGAGAACACGTCTCATTACCAGGTAGTAAAGTGAAGAATATTAACAAAGACTGTGCCAAAGATAATAGGTGAAGGAAGGAAGTTCAGGAAGACATGAAATGTGGAGAAGAACACGGAACAGAACGGAACGGAACGGAACACATATTGTGGAAAGGTGGAACAGCGAGGAGAAAGAGTCTACGAAATACCTCAGCACCCCACAAAGAACAAAAAGGCACAATACCGTGACTGGAACAATACACGAATAACCCGCACATAGGAGAGAGAAGCTTACAAAACATTTCGGTCCGACTTGGACTATTGACAAAGTCACAGTATGACTTTGTGAATGGTCCAAGTCAGACCGAAACGTCGTCGTAAGCTCCTCTCTCCCATGTGCGGGTTATTTGTGTATTACTCTACATAGATTTCCTGTCCAGTGCCCCGGGAACAGACAGAGAAGCAGCATACCCAGCTGTCTTTTCTGACTCTAGTGATAAGTATCACTGATCACTAGAGTCAGAATGTGGTACCACCAGTTTACATGGTGTTGGCAACAACACTGGTACCAGTCTAGCACCAGACTAGTACTGGGTTAGTACCAGACTACTACTAGACTAGTACCAGACCTGAGGGTAATGTACTATGGGGAGAGGTGGAAGGAACTGAACCTGATCACCTTTCTGGATAAAACAAGCAGGAGACATAATTATTACATATAAAATCCTAATGGAAATTGATAAGACAGATAATGACAAACTGAATTAAGAAGACCAGGTTCAAGAGGACACGAGAAGAAGTTGAAGGTGAGCCACAGGGATGTCAGGAAGTATTTCTTTAGTCTCAGGATGGTTGAAAAGTGGAATGACTTGGATGAAGCAGTGGAGGCAAACTCAATACTCAGCTTCAAGAGTAGATATAAAACTCACAAAGCCATAAATCAATGATGCTGGTGTATTGCTGTTTCCAGATGTAAAAAGTGGCTGCTGGAATTCAAGCACAACAGATGTAAGGTTATACAAAATTGAGAAGTGAAAAGACGATGGGAAACTGGATATAGACTCGGGAGACAGAGGCTGCAAATCTTATTCAAGGAGATAGACTTAGGGGTGAACATAGTGACGAGCATATCACCAGAGGATCACATCAACTAAGTAACTTCTACAGTCAATGCTCGTTTGGCGAATCTAAGATTAGCTTTCAGGAATCTTAAAAGAGTCGTTGAGGACTCTTCATATGACATACATCAGGACCTTCTTGGAGTACGCAGCACCGGCATGGAACCCACACCTGATAAAACATACCAAGAAACTGAAGAATGTACAGAGGTTTGCAACAAGACTAGTCCCAGAGCTAAAAACAACTATGAAGAGAAACAATATTAACCGAACCTGACGACATGAGAGGACAGGAGAACAAGGCGAGACATGATAACAACATACAACATACAACATACTTATAGGACTTGTTATGGTGGAAAGAATTAGTGTTTCAGAGGCGAGAAACGGGTAAAAGAGGGTACAGTTGGAAATTAAAGATGACTCATACGGATGTCAGGAATTACTTCTTTAGCCTCAGGAAGGTGAGGAAGTGAAATGAGCTGGACGAAGCAGTTGTAGAGACAGACTTAATACATAGTTGTAAGAAGAGGTATGACAGGTCCTACCCACCAGGGTAGGAAGCAGTAAATCCGGCAAGCACCAAGTTAAATTAATAGGCAAGGCCAGGAGCTGTACCTTGACCCCCATGAGAGACAAATAACTTACACACACACACACACACCCCACACACAACACACCACACCCCACACACACACACACACACACACACACACACACACACACACACACACACACACACACACACAATCTCTTTCTTTCGTTAATTATATATAAAATATGTAGGACTCAGAGAGGGGGTTGTGACCCCTGGCATTAATGTCCTTCTTCCTCTCGGTTATTCTCAAGTTTTTCACTGAAAAAAAACTGATAATAAAACTTTCTTGACCAAGTTAGTTACCCACGCCCACACCCACGCCCAAAACCACACCCACGCCCAAACCCACACCCCCACCCACGCCCACACCCACACCCACGTCCCACCCACATCAGTACGCATACATCCACACCCGTGAATCCACGCCCATGCATGTACTCCTGTGCATCCACGCCCATGCATCTCCCATGTATCCACGCCCATGCCAGCGCTATCAGCCGCACCCACACACATCAGTGCCCCCCCCAGTGCCCACGCCTGAGCCCACGCCCCCAGCAACGCCCACCCCAGGCCCACACAGCCTTCAGTGACTCCTGCCACTACGAGGGTTGATCAACCAGGCTGTTACTGCTGGCCGTACGCAATCCAAGGTACTAAAAACAGCCCGGCTGGTCAGCAACTGACTTTAGGAACCTATCCAGTTCCTTCTTGAAGACAACCAGGAGTCTGGTAATCTCCCTATTATGTTTGATAAGATGTTGAACAGTCTTGGGCCCCAAGACACTTATTGTGTTGTCTCTTAATGTACTCACTACAACCCTGTTTTTCATTGGTGGTGTGTTGCACCGTCTAAGATTTTTCCCACGTGTAGACTATGATGTATCTTTCTCCCCTACGTTCTAAGGAATACATGTCAAGGACTTCAAACATTCCCAGTAGTTAAGTTGCTTGACGGAACTTGTACGTGCAGTGAAAGCTCTTTATACATTTGCTAGATCTGTAATTTCACCTGTCTTGAAAGGAGATGTTAGTGTACAGCAGTATGCCAGCCTAGAGAGAACAATTGATTTAAAAAGGATCATCGTTGGCTTGGCATCCCTTGTTTTGAAGGTTCTCATTATCTATCCTATCATTTTCCTCGCAGTTGTGAGAATGGCACTGTTGTGGTCCTTGACATTATCACTCCCAGGTCTTTCACATTAGTTTTCCGCTCTACTGTGTGGTTGGAATTTGTTCTGTACTCTGTTCTAGCTTTTATTTCCTTAGTGTGTCCCTAACGGAGTAAGTGAAATGTGTTCTCATTAAGCATCAGGTATCCCCTTACACAACCTTCAGTGACACCTGCCATCATGACAGGTGATACGGATATCCCTCACACAGCCATCAATGACGCCTGCCATCATGACAGGTGATACGGATATCCCTCACACAACCTTCAGTGACACCTGCCACCTTGGTGGAGGGATACTTAAGGTATAGTCAGCACACTAACATATATTCTGAGCTGCGTGTTTTTGTTAAGGTCATTTGGGACCCCCACCCTCGTGTACGTACACACACACACACACACACACACACACACACACACACACACACACACACACACACACACACACACACACACACACACACACACACACACACACACAAGACTAGTCCCGGAGCTAAGGGGTTTGTCCTACAAAGAGAGGTTAAGGAAACTCATTCTGACAACACTGGAGGACAGGAGGGACAGGGGGTACATGATAACAACATATAAAATCCTGAGAGGAATTGACAAGGTAGATAGGGGCAGGATGTTCTAGAGATGTGACACAGCAACAAGGGGTCACAACTGGAAGTTGAAAACTCTGATGAATCACAGGGATGTTAGGAAGTATTTCTTCAGCCTTAGAGTTGACAGAAAGTGAAACAGTCTGGAGAGTGAGGTAGTGGATGCAGGATCCATACATAGCTTAAGAAGAGGCTATAACAAGTTCATGGAGCAGGAGAGAGTGGATCTAGTAGCACCACTAAGAGGCGGGGCAAGGAGTAGAATGACCCTGCAACCACAGTTAGATGAGCTTCTAAACAATATTGGATACAGGGCGGGAAACTCTGTCTTACAAAACTCTCTGAGATCCCGTGACAAATCACGGTAATAAATTTAGAGAGACGATTCGTTGGATTGAAATTTTCCTGATGTCGGAAGACATATACAACTACCCGAGAGGGTTTGCCAAAACTGTATGAGAGGCAAATTGTTGTATGTGTTGGGACAGTACGACTGGACAGGAAGGCATGTTACATAGTGCTGGACTGGGTATGACTGAGAAGGCAGTGTTGCAGTGTGCTAGAAGACTAGACTGACAGAATGAAGTTTGCAGTGTGTTAGACAGACCTGATTGACAGAATGCATGTGTTGCTGGTTACAGACAGTATGACTGCAGAGCAGTGTGGCAGTGTGTAGACCAGTACCTGACTGACAGAAGGTCAGTGTGGAGGGTAGGCAGTACTGACTGACAGAAGGCAGTGTTGCAGTGTGTTAGACAGTACCTGACTGACAGAATGCAGTGTTGCAGGGTATTAGTACCTGACTGACAAGGCAGAGTGTTGCAGTGTGCTAGACAGTATACTAATTGACAAGACGGAGTGTTGTTGTGTGCTAGAAGTACCTGACTAGTACAAGGCACAGATTGAGTGTGCAGAACGTACTGACTGACAAGGCAGAGTGTTGTAGTGTGCTAGACAGTACCTGACTGACAAGGCAGAGTGTTGCAGTGTGCTAGACAGTACCTGACTGACAAGGCAGAGTGTTGTAGTGTGCTAGATAGTACCTGAATGACAAGACAGAGTGTTGTATTGTGTTAGACAGTACCTGAATGACAAGGCAGAGTGTTGCAGTGTGCTAGACAGTACCTGACTGACAGAATGCAGTGTTGCAGTGTGTTAGTACCTAAATGACAGAATGCCAGAGCCAGTACACTGTGAGTGTACTGGCTCTGGGGGAAGTAGAAACGAGGGCAAGTAGTAATGAAAGGAAATAGGAAGGAGGAAGTAGGAAGGAGGGGAACTAGGAAGGAGAGGAAGTAGTAAGAAGGAAAAGTAGTAAGGAGGGGAAGTAGGAAATAGGGAAATTTAAAAACGAAGGAAGTGGAAGGGGGGAAGACCGAGGGGGGGAAAGAAGAGGAAAGAAGAGCAAGAAGAAATGAGGAAGGAAGGAAGAAGGAAGGAAGGAAGGAAGGAAGAAGGAAGTAAAGGAAAAGAGGAGCAGTGACAGGGGTCGATGTCTCCGCTAGAACGTCCCTTTACCCCCTTCCCCTCCCCTCTCTCCCTCCTCCCCCTCTCCCTTGTCCTCCCTTCCCCTCCTCCTCCCTGCTTCTCCCCCCTTGGCCCGCTGCGACGCTTCCTACAGGATGAGGGGGAGGGGGGTATTGCAGTAGTGTCCGTCGGGGGGGCGGGGAGGGGGTCATGGGAGAGAGGGAGGGGATAAGAGAGGGGCAGAGGGGAGGGGTGCAGGATGAGAGGGGTAGGAATCTGAAGAAAGGGAGATTTTGTGCTCACTCACAGTATGAGTACCGTTATTCACGAGTACCAGTACTCATTACTGTCATTATGACTGTTCAGTCACAGTATGAGTACCGGTACTCATGAGTACTAGTACTTTAGATATGAATGGTTCAGAGAACCGACTTTGATAAATTAGACACATGTGCAACTCTTGGGTATCTTTATTGAGGAAACGTTTCGCCACACAGTGGCTTCATCAGTCCTTACAAAGGAGAAACTTGGAGAACAGGAGGAGAATGAGGTAATCAGTCCCTCAGCCTTGAGTCGATGTGGTCAGTCCATCAATCTGTCAGTCCATCAAGATTGATGGACTGACCACATCGACTCAAGGCTGAGGGACTGATTACCTCATTCTCCTTCTGTTCTCCAAGTTTCTCCTTTGTATGGACTGATGAAGCCACTGTGTGGCGAAACGTTTCCTCAATAAAGATACCCAAGAGTTGCACATGTGTCTAATTTAACAACAGTACTAGTACTGTCGAGTAAGTACCAGAGGTCATGAGTACGTACCAATACTATTGTGTTCACTCAGTATTAAAAGGATGTAACCAATGCTAATTACTCTCGTGTGTGATTAGTACTCACCAAATTGTTGTACATGTATGGTACACAATACCGACAAAATGAAGAATTAGGCACATGTCCAACATCTCCTTTTGTAGACGTTTCGCCAGCCAGTGGCTTTATCAGTATAACTTCAAGGACATGATTGGAAGACAGTAGAACTATATACAGAAGATATGGTAATCAGTCCCTCAGTCTTGGTGTGAAGAGCACCGTAGTCGTGGAGAATCTGAAGCAGCGGCATGAAGATTGGCACTTATATACTGGCGTCAGGTGAGGGACGTGTGGCAGACGAATACATTGTCAGTGGTAGGCGGGATTCCCCAGTGGTAGTAGGTCATACCCGAAGGACGGGCCAGTAGTAGCTAAGAAGGTTGTGGAGATGTCCTCTGAATCTGGTTGGTAGGTAAGACACATAGGCAACAGTTAGGAAACTTTATTCCGAAACGTTTCGCCTACACAGTAGGCTTCTTCAGTCGAATACAGAAAGTAGGCAGGAACAGTAGAGATGTGAAGACGATGTAATCAGTCCATCACCCTTGAAGTCGTAGAATTTTGAGGTTGTCAGTCCCTCGGCCTGGAGAAGTTCAGTTCCATAGTCAGGAAATATCTGAAGATCAAGCGACAGTGCGGAGACTTAAATACTGTCGGAAGGAGAGGTGCAGAGTAGTAGTAGTAGTAGTAGTAGTAGTAGTAGTAGTAGTGAGAATGTATTCGACTGAAGAAGCCTACTGTGTAGGCGAAACGTTTCGGAATAAAGTTGCCTAACTGTTGCCTATGTGTCTTACCTACCAACCTGTCGGTATTGTATACCATTTTGATGTTCCTCTGAATCTGCCTCGCTTGGGCCAGTAGGCCTGCTACAGTGCTCCTTCTTTCTTATGTTCTTATGATGCTGCTGTATCTGATAAGTTGTACATGTATCAGACACTTCAACGTCATGGAATCTTGGCTCAGAGGACATCTCCACAACCTTCTTAGCTACTACTGGCCCGTCCCTCGGGTATGACCTACTACCACTGGGGAATCCCGCCTACCACTGACAATGTCTTCGTCTGCCACACGTCCCTCACCTGACGCCAGTATATAAGTGCCAATCTTCATGCCGCTGCTTCAGATTCTCCACGACTACGGTGCTCTTCACACCAAGACTGAGGGACTGATTACCATACCTTCTGTATATAGTTCTACTGTCTTCCAATCATGTCCTTGAAGTTATACTGATAAAGCCACTGGCTGGCGAAACGTCTACAATAATGATACCCAGATGTTTCACATGAATCTAATTCTTCATCACCAAATTGTGTTTGCGGGGGGTCGAGACTCAGCTCCTGGCCTCGCTTTCTTGATCACCTTGATCGGCATTACTGACTTCTAGCCTCTCGGGCCTTGTCATACCTACTCCTGAAGCTGTGTATTGAGTTTGCCTCAATCACTGCCTCATCTATCACACTTCTTGCGGTCTTCACCTCAGCTGTGACGGGGACCACAAGCAACGCCATCTGTTGAGCTGACTCCACACTTCTCTGTGGACTCTCACCTAACATCTGTTTCCTGAAGTTTTTTTTTTTAGTTTCCTTGATTTTTCACTGATTTTTCTTGATTTTCTTTTCTTTTTATTTTATTTGAATTTCCTTGATTTCTGACTAGGAAAAAAAGTCACAGGAAAAAAAGGTCACAGTTATGGCTTGGGAAAAATGTCACAATTTTGGCTATGGGAAAAAGGTCACAATTTTGGCTAGAGAAAAAAGTCACAGGAAAAAAGTCACAGTTATGGCTAGGGAAAAAAGTCACATTAGGTTAGGTTGTGACTATTTTCCCTGGATCGGGTAGAAACAGTATTGTGTCGGACTGAAGGTGTCTGCTATGTAGGCGAAACGTTTGGGTAATAAAGTCACCCAAGTGTGTCTTGTTTATCAACTTGTCAGACCAGATCTGCAGTGTATGTGTCACTTGTGTTGTGACTAACTTATCTGTCAGAGTCTGTACTCACCTAATTGTGGTTGCAGGGGTCGAGACTCAGCTCCTGGCCCCGCCTCTTCACTGATCGCTACTGGATCCTCTCTCTCTCTGCTTCCTGAGCTTTGTCATACATCTGTGTTTCTGTGTCTGTGTTTATGTGTCTCTGTCAGTGTCTGTGTTTATACGTCTCTGTCTGTGTTTCTGTCAGTGTCTCTGTCAGTGTTTCTGTGTGTCTGTCAGTGTCTCTGTCACTGTTTATGTGTGTCTGTCAGTGTCAGTGTCTCTGTCACTGTTTATGTGTGTCTGTCAGTGTCAGGTGTCAGTGTCTCTGTCACTGTTTATGTGTGTCTGTCAGTGTCTGTGTCAGTGTCTGTGTCAGTGTCTCTGCCGTCAGCAGTACTTTACTATCCTGTTGTACTTTCTAACTGCTGAATTCTCTGACTTAATGAACTGAGAGAGCGAGTGAACTTCAGCAGTAAATATAACTCTTCAGTTGACAGTAAGATACATACCTTCAGTTGACAGTAAGATACATACCCTTCAGTTGACAGTAAGATACATACCCTTCAGTTGACAGTAAGATACATACCCTTCAGTTGACAGTAAGATACATGCCCTTCAGTTGACAATAAGATACATGCCCTTCAGTTGACAATAAGATACATACCCTTCAGTTGACAATAGAATGCTGACTTATTAACAATAAGATACATACCTTCAGTTGACAATAATACATGCCCTTCAGTTGACAATAAGATACATGCCCTTCAGTTTATAGTAAGATACCCTTCAGTTGACAGTAAGATACATACCCTTCAGTTGACAATAAGATACATACCCTTCAGTTGACAGTAAGATACATGCCCTTCAGTTGACAATAAGATACATGCCCTTCAGTTGACAATAAGATACATACCCTTCAGTTGACAATAAGAATATGCCTTCGTTGACAATAAGTACAGACCTTCGAGTTGAGCATAGGGTGATGACATTCGTGTAGTTAAGACTATAAGATACTATACCTTGAGTGAAATAGTACATACCCTTCAGTTGACAATAAGTAAACCCTTCAGTGTGAGCAATAAGGTGGTGAAACCTTCAGTTGAAATGAAGAGTACATACCTCAGTTGAACAATAGGATAAATACCCTTTAGTTGACAATAAGATACATACCTTGGGTGGTTGACATTAAGATACAGACCCTGTGAGTTGACAACTAAGATTACATACCTTGGGTTGACATAAGATACAACCTTAGTGACATAAGAGATAACTATGGGGTTGGGGTAAGGGTGTCGGGCTGTGAGGTTGGGTGGTGGTGTGACTATGGGTCGGGTTGAGGACATGGGTGGGGTGAAAGACTATGGGTGGGGGTGAGAGACTATGGGTGGGGGTGATAGACTATGGGTGGGGGTGAGAGACTATGGTGTGGGGTGAGAGACTATGGGTGGGGGTGTGAGACTGTTGTGTTGTGGGGTGATAGGCTCTGAGGTGTGAATTAAGTGGTACGATGTGTGGGGGGAGGGATGCAAGTGCTGTAACGGTGGCATCCTTGTAGGGCAGGGGAGGGGGAGGTTTTGGGAGAGGGGAGGGGTATAATGAGTGGGGGTGCAGGTGGGGGAGGGGGAACGGAAGCAGTACAAGAGACACTGAGTCGCAGGTGTCAACTCTTGCTTACTAACCTACAACAACAACAACAACAACAACAACAACAACAACAACAACGACAACAACAACGACACGACACATGAACGCAAAAACAAGGTTCACAACAACAACACACACAGCACACAAACACACATTCACACACACACACACACACACACACACACACACACACAACAACACACACACACACAAAACTAACACGCTACAGAGGAGACTGAACTGAGACGTTTCGGTCCGATTTGGACCATTAACTGGCCTTACAGAGGCGTGAAGGGAAGTGAGCCGGTATATATAGGAGAGGAGGGCGGAGCCGGGACTTGTAGAACCAGGGAAGTATAACTGTAGTAGTGGTAGAGTGGTGAGTAGTAGTAGTAGTGTAGTGTAGTAGTAGTAGTCGTGGAGGTGGTGGTGGTGGTAGTAGTCGTGGAGGTGTGGTAGTAGTAGTAGTCGTGGAGTGGTGGTAGTAAGTAGTCGTGGAGGTGTGGTGGTGGTGTAGTAGTCGTAGAGGTTGTGGTAGTAGTAGTAGTAGTCGTGGAGGTGGTGGTAGTAGTAGTAGTCGTGGAGGTGGTGTGGGTAGTAGTCGTGGAGGTGGTGGTAGTAGTAGTAGTAGTCGTGGAGGTGGTGGTGGTGTAGTAGTCGTGGAGGTGGTGGTAGGTGTAGTAGTCGTGGAGGTGTGGTAGTAGTAGAGTAGTCGTGGAGGTGGTGGTAGTAGTAGTAGTCGTGGAGTGGTGGTGGTAGTAGTAGTCGTGGAGGTGGTAGTAGTAGTAGTAGTCGTGGAGGTGGTGGTAGTAGTAGTAGTCGTGGAGGTGGTGGTAGTAGTAGTAGTCGTGGAGGTGGTGGTGTAGTAGTAGTAGTGTCGTGGAGGTGGTGGTGGTAGTAGTAGTTGTGGAGGTGGTTGTAGTAGTAGTCGTGGAGGTGGTGGTAGATAGTAGTAGTCGTGGAGGTGGTGGTAGAGTCGTGGAGGTAGTCGTAAGAAAATAGAAAAGGGATGACTGGATGGGGGAGATATGCCACGAGGGTAATGACAAAATACCCATAGGTACAGATCCCGAGTGGCCAGTAAGAAAGGTAAGCAAGAATAGTATAGGAAAGAAGAGGTAAGGGAGGAGGTAGAGAGTCAGGTCAAGTCGTGGAGGTGGTCTGAAGTTTGGAGCTTTTGTCAGTAATGGAAAGAAAGGCATTACAGAGACGAAGTCATGGCTAGATATATTGGAGTGTGTGTGTATATGGTGATGTATCGCATGATGGTGTCTGTGAAGGCTAGAGGGTAGACGTTTTGGCAGTAGGGACCAGTTAAGAGGATGACTGGTGACTCTAATGAAAAAAGTAACATTGTTAGTGGTCGACAAGGATAATACTTCTTTTGTGTTCTTTATGTCAGAAAGAAAGCCGTCAGTTTCTCCAAAGTATTGGAGAGGATAAGAAGAGCAGGAAATGGAGTAGACTCCGGAAGCATCAGTGGCAGGAGAAGAGGTACGAACTAGATTACTACGAAAGGAAAGTCTGATATCTAAAGAACAGAGAGTGTTGTTAAGATTTGGAGGACTGGAAATATAGGGAAGGCAAATGATAGAAGATTTCACAGGAAAGGACAGTCTGGGAGAGAAGATCGTTTAGCATTGGATGTCCCGTAGCTCGATTGCTAGCGCAACTCTGCTCACACACTGAGGTCCGGAGGTCGATCCCCGATACGTTTGCAAACATTAGGAACGTTTTTCACCTATGTTCACCTATTAGTAAAATAGGTACCTGGAGGTTAGTCGAGTGGTGTAGATCGTATCTTGGGACAAAATTAACCCAATTTGCCCGAAATGCTCTTCATAACATACTTCCACACTTTCTTGCGTCATCAGGAGCTATATAATGTTGCAAGACCTGTAACGTATAGGTTAAGGGTAAATTTGTCTCAGAGGCAAGGCAGGAGTGTGCCAGCATCGACCCATGGCACTCGACACTGGTATGGGCCGATGTTCAGCGACCCAATAAATGAAAGCAGGGTACAGAATGCAGGAATTTGTTTTCATTCCATCTGAAGGCCGTGCAGGCCAACTGACATTAGTACTAACCCCACAAAATTCGAAAACATGGTCGCTCACTCAGCACTGGACCACATTCATGGTTACTTATTTATAAAAAAAAAAAAACAAAGCACGAATAGCACAAGCTCTCAGTATTCTCTGGAGAAAAAGCCTAGATCTAGGTGAAATACCAGAGACTTAGAGTGCAGACATAGCTCCTCTACGTAAGTGAGGTGATAGAACACTGGCCAAAAATTCGAGACCAGTAGCCCTAACCTCCCACATAAAAATCTTCGAGTGACAAGACATCAGATTACAAATTTTATAGACCAGTACAATGTGCACAACCCAAACCAGCATGGTTTTAGAACAGGAAGATTATGTTTGTCACAACTGGCAAACCACTAAGAGAAAACACAATAAGTGTCCGGGGCCCAAGACTGTTCAACAGCCTCCCACCAACCATAAGGGGCATTACCAGTAGACCCATGATTTTTTTCAAAAGGGAGCTGGATAGATACCTAAAGTCGGATCAGCCGGGCTGTGATTCGTACGTTGTACTACGTGCGGCCAGCAGTAACAACCTCATTGATTAGGCCCTGATCCACCAGGAGGCCTGGTCGTGGACCGGGCCGCAGGGGCGTTACCTGGAGGTTACCTGGAGGTTATTCCGGGGATCAACGCCCCCGCGGCCCGGTCCATGATCAGGCCTCCCGATGGATCAGGGCCTGATCAACTAGGCTGTTACTGCTGGCCGCGCGCAGTCCAACGTACGAGCCACAGCCCGGCTGATCCGGCACTGACTTTAGGTATCTGTCCAGCTCTCTCTTGAAGGCAGCCAGGGATTTATTGGCAATTCCCCTAATGCTTGATGGGAGGCTGTTAAACAGTTTTGGGCCCCGGACACTTATGGTGTTTTCCCTTAGTGTACCAATGGCGCCCCTACTTTTTATTGGGGGCATTTTGCATCGCCTGCCCAGTCTTTTACTTTCGTAGGGAGTGATTTCTGTGTGCAGATTTGGGACCATTCCCTCCAAGATTTTCCAAGTGTAGATTATGATATATCTCTCCCTCCTGCGTTCCAACGAGTACAAGTCAAGTGCTTCCAAGCGTTCCCAGTAGTTAAGGTGCTTGACAGAACTTATACGTGCAGTAAAGGATCTCTGTACACTCTCTAGATCTGCGATTTCACCTGCTTTGAATGGAGATGTTAATGTACAGCAGTATTCCAGCCTAGAGAGAACAAGTGATTTGAAAAGGATCATCATGGGCTTGGCATCTCTCGTTTTGAAAGTTCTCATTATCCATCCTATCATTTTCTTTGCACGTGCGATCGTGGCACTGTTGTGATCCTTGAAAGTGAGATCCTCAGACATTACTACTCCCAGGTCCCTTACATTATTTTTCCGCTCTATTGTATGGCCGGAGTCAGTAGTATACTCTGTTCTAGTTATTATCTCCTCCAGTTTTCCATAACGGAGTAGTTGGAATTTGTCCTCATTGAACATCATATTGTTTACCGTTGCCCACTGGAAAACTTTGTTTATATCTTCTTGGAGTTGATCCCCGGAATACCCTCCAGGTAGACTATGACAGAATTACGGTTGGAAGACAGCCAAAATACAGATGTAATTGACACAGACTTTGTAAAGGCGTTTGACAAAACGCGATCATAGGGTTACATACAAAATGCATTAGGCATTACGGGGAAGGTAGGCAGATGGATTCTTCGGGTTCCTAACATACAGAAAAAAAAGGAAAATCTAGCATCAGCGAAGTAAAAAACTCAGTTCCTAAGGCGGTTCCTGGCACCTCGGCTGTTTCTTATCCTCAAAACAGACATAAATAAAAACACCCGTCACAGTTTTCTATCATTATTTACGGATGACACTAAAATAAGCATGAAAATCACTTCTGTAGAAGGCAAAATTTTGCAGGAAGATATCAGCAGTGTTTTCCAGTGGGCAGTGAAGAGCCTGACGTTCACTGGTGATAAGTTCCAGCTGCTTAGGTACGGAAAGAATGAAGAACTTTCAAGGGACAATGTATACAAACCCGTCAGATGGAGCAAAAGGAAAACTTAAAAGATTTGGGAGTAATTTTGTCGAAATGACCTTTCTTTCAAAGAACACAATAAGGCAAATGTCATGACAGCCAAGAAACTGACGGGGTGGATAATGATAACTTTCAAAACAGGGTAAATAATGTCAGTGGTGACGCTGTTCAAACTGCTTGTGCTCTCTCATTGAAAGTATTGCTCAGTATTGACGGCCCCGCTCAAGGCAGGAGAAATATCACAGCTGAAAGAGATACAGAGATAATATATGGCCTGCGTAGAAGCAATAAAGTGTTTAAATTGCTGGGGATGACTCAAAATTTTCACGCTGCCATAACAATATACTGGTAAATTAGACACATGTGCAACTCTTGGGTATCTTTATTGAGGAAACGTTTCGCCACACAGTGGCTTCATCAGTCCATACAAAGGAGATTGGTGAAGAACAGGAGGAGTTTGAGGTAATCAGTCCCTCAACCTTTAGTCGATGTGGTCAGTCCATCAATCTTGAAAAGAATACAGCATATGTGCAGAGAAGTAGCTTATATACTGTAGGCAGGAGAGGTGCAGCAGTCGTAGGTGGTATCACATTTGACCAATGTGGAAGTAGGTCGTGCCTAGCCCTTGGGCACGATAACAGTAAGACAAGAGAGAGAGGGGTGGGTGAAATGCATTTTCTTGGACTGCAAGAAGGCGTTTGACACAGTTCCACACAAGAGATTAGTGCAAAAACTAGAGGACCAAGCAGGGATAACAGGGAAGGCACTACAATGGATCAGGGAATACTTGTCAGGAAGACAGCAGCGAGTCATGGTACGTGGCGAGGTGTCAGAGTGGGCACCTGTGACCAGCGGGGTCCCACAGGGGTCACTTCTAGGACCAGTGCTGTTTCTGGTATTTGTGAACGACATGACGGAAGGAATAGATTCCGAAGTGTCCCTGTTTGCAGATGACGTGAAGTTGATGAGAAGAATTCACTCGATGGGAAGACCAGGCAGAACTACAAAGGGATCTGGACAGGCTGCAGACCTGGTCCAGCAACTGGCTCCTGGAGTTCAACCCCACCAAGTGCAAAGTCATGAAGATTGGGGAAGGGCAAAGAAGACCGCAGACGGAGTACAGTCTAGGGGGCCAGAGACTAAAAAACTTCGCTCAAGGAAAAAGATCTTGGGTGAGTATAAACACCAGGCACATTTCCTGAAGCGCACATAAACCCAAATAACTGATGCAGCATATGGGCGCCTAGCAAACCTCGAACAGCATTCCGACATCTTAATAACGTACACGGTGTACAGGTCCCTGTACACCGTGTGCGTTACGCCCATATTGGAGTATGCGGCACCATTTTTGGAACTCACACCTACCCAAAGCCGTAAAGAAACTAGAGAAAGTGCAAAGGTTTGCAACAAGACTATCCCAGAGCTAAGAGGTATGTCCTACGAGGAGAGGTTAGGAAATCAAACCTGACGACACGGGAGGACAGGAGAGTTAGGGGGGACAGGGAATACGACATACAAAATACTGAGAGGAATTGACAAGGGGGAAACAAAGACAGAATGTTCCAGAGATTGGACACAGTAACAAAGGGGACACAGTGGGAAGTTGAAGACACAGATGAATCACAGGGATGTTAGGAAGTATTTCTTCAGCCACAGAGTAGTCAGTAAGTGGAATAGTTTGGGAAGCGATGTAGTGGAGGCAGGATCCATACATAGCTTTAAGCAGAGGTTGATAAAGCTCACGGTTCAGGGAGATGACCTAGTAGCGACCAGTGAAGAGGCGGGTCCAGGAGTTTGGACTCGACCCCTGCAACCTAACTAGGTGAGTACACACACACACACACACACCACACACACACACACACAAAACACACACACACACACACACACACACACACACACACACACACACACACACACTGGTAAACAGGCGGAGAGAATGGGATTCATTTCAGAAAACTCCGTTGTACGTTCACTAGTGAGAGGGGGGAAATAATGGGGGTGGAGAGGGAGAGAAGGGGAAGAGTGTGTGGGGGGGAGGAGGAGGGGGGGAGGAAAAGGGGGTGGGGGTAGGGAGGGGCATCACTAGCCGTGGAAAACCCGGGAAGTCTGCAGGAAGGATAATTTCCCTCGTCTCCTCAAACTATCCCCTCCCCTCTCATCTCCCATTCCTCATACGCCTCCCTCCCTCCTCCCCTCATATCCCCTTCCCCCCTCCCCTCCCATCCCATCACATCTTCCCTGACTTTTTCTCTTGCTACTGATACTCATCACCTGACAGTGTGTGTGTGTGTGTGTGTGTGTGTGTGTGTGTGTGTTTTGTGTGTTGTTGTGTGTATGGGGGTATGGTTTGAGAGGAGAGAGAGAAACAGACAGACGTATAGAGACAAATACTTATAGACAGGTGTTTTTAATATAGACAGGTGCTTACTGTTATAGACAAGTGTTTATAATTATTCGAGACCAATGATTGTGTTTTAATTATATATAGTTAAAGCCAAGAAAGGTCGCAATGTTTTACTTTCAGTGAATAAACAGAATTCTGGACGGGGTTCGAACAGTGGCACTTGTATTTACCAGGTCCAAACACTCTAGCCACTCAGCCATGAAGTTCACAATAGGATGATTTCATAACCAACATATCTAAGACTTATTTATACCAGCGGCACCAAGTGTGGCCCTGCTGTCTCGTGCCACAGCTCTCCCTGCACTGTTGGTGGGAAACTCTTTTTTTTTTTGCCGTAGAAGTGGCCCCGTTTTCAGTGAAATAATACTGAATAAAATAATAATAATCCTTATTTATACAAATACAAGGTATACAGTCCTTGCTGACATCAATGACACACTACTATATAGAAAGTCTCTTGTTATGTGCAGCAGTTCGAACAAATTAGGTCAATTTTGTCCCCACAGTGCTACGCACACCAGTCTACTAACACCCAGGTATCTATTTTACTTATAGGTGAACATGGACAGCAGGTTTTTAGGAAACACATCTTAATTTTTCCACCGTATTGGGGATCCACCCCTGGACCTCAGGTGTGAGCTGAGGTGCAAATAGCAACCCAGCTACGGGACACCTTACAAGGTTTGTTCAGACAACAATTAATACCAGTTGCTCTGGACAAACATTAATCGACTACTCTGTTTCCAGACCAACACTTTCCTCTCTCCTTTCTAAATTAAAGATATCCAGGGAAACTTTTTTCCCAACACTGTCTACCAGGCAGGAGTTATATCTGGCAACCTAACCTAAGTAAACAGAGGAGTAAAGAACATTGCCATGAATGAATTAATAGGCACGTCAGTTTGCCCTGTTTTCTAATGTTATTTTTTCCCCCTGTAATCTACCTTGTTCATAAGTACTATCCCATTTACTTTCGTAAGGTAAAGTCCAGGATCTTTCCTTAATTCATGGTATAACATGACAAATCTTGAGAACAAGTGTTGTTGTAGATGTCTGAGTTGGGCTCACACCTCTACAACACAATTGTGATCAATGATTTGTTAAGTTATACCATGAGTTAAGTTATACCATGAGTTAAGTTATACCATGAGTTAAGTTATACCATGAGTTAAGTTATACCATGAGTTAAGTTATACCATGAGTTAAGGAAAGATCTTGGATTTCACCTTACGAAAGCAGACAAAGCAAATGGAATAGTAATTATGGTCAAGGTAGATTATAGTGGGAAAATAAACACGATATTAATACTCGGACGCCTCTTAACGGAGGCTGTGTCGACCATAGTGTTTACTTCACAGAATTAATTTCCGGGACGGTTTGTGTATCTGTCTACAAGGTGAGTTATGTTCTGGTTTATACTAGGTGGTTTATACTAGGTGGTTTATACTAGATGGTTTATACTAGGTGGTTTATACTAGATGGTTTAGATAATGATGGTTGTGCTGTAGCCTGAGGATATTTTCTTGGTTTTAATTAATCAGTTCTGTTTACAAACCTTGTTGACGTTGCAGTTGCAGAGCAGTTGTATAACCTGTGTGAATTAGATTTAGAAGTGAATTTGCAGTGAAGACTTTTTTAACAACTGCCCACCAGCAATTCCACTTATGATTTTTTTTTAAATTTAGTATCCAAATGTCATTCAACCTCCGACTTGTGTACATATTCAGTGAGACAAAGCAGTTAAGAATAGCCTGTGCTGACCTACCATGGAGTGTAAAAGTTCAACATATTGGAAAGTTGACTCAGATGACAAGATTTGTAGGAGTAATGTCAGGTTAAGGTGATGACCTGACTGTTAATATATCCAGTGTGAGATACATCACTCTACAACAGTGGTTCCCAAACTTTTTCAGCTTGTTACCCAATTTAACATGCCACATAAAGCATGTTACCCCTTTCACAAAATGTTGTTATTATTGATATATATGGCTAAACGTGAACGTATACAGCCTCGCATACTCTGCTAATCCTAGCAAAACCATTGAAAACGTAAGAATCACACATACATTATATATATAAAATTAATAATAGCTACAAATTCACAGTAACAGTGGGTAAATACTAACTATATACTGCACAGGGCAGTACACATACATACCAGCTTATGTCTACCTCGGCTGATGCTCACAGATAAACTGACAGTGTGAAATAGAGGCAGCCTCAGGAAGTGAGTGACGCGTACTGGACAGGTCGATCTGGGCTACTGAGTGACTTTTGTCCTGAAGCATACTTGTCAAAATACTTTGGGTTTCCACACACTTAACTATATATTTCTTCTTTTCTAATACTGTATATTAGTTTTTGATGTTTATTGTTATTTGGTTTAACTTTATTACTTACTTATAATAGGTTTACTTTACAACTTTATATACTAAGACAAAGTTAACAATAATCCTCATACCGGGTACCGCATTGTTTTCTTGATTTTCAGAATTCATAACTTTTTTTCTGTCACCCCTCCATTACCCCCCAAAAATGGTTAAATTACCCCCAGGGGGTAATTTACCCCCAGTTTGGGAACCACTGCTCTACAACCAGGTTATGTAAGGTAAGGTTCGTCAGGAAAGAGGGCAAGTGTTTCCCGACGTGGGTCTTAGATGATGACCCGCCATTGGAGCTTTTGGTCATCTGACCGAGGCCTTCCGCTGGCTTACAGGGCTTTCACAGGACACACAGCATAAATGATTAACCAGATGACAGGCGGAAGGTAACCTTCACGATCGAGCCTGATCAGAAACTCCCAGGAAAACACTAGCAGCCCAAGAGGATCTACACAGGAAGCTGCAGAGGCAAATCCATACACTGAAGACGATGTAATCAGTCCATCACCCTTGTAGTCGTAGAATTTGAGGTTGTCAGTCCCTCGGCCTGGAGAAGTTCAGTTCCATAGTCAGGAACTATCTGTTCCTGCCTACTTTCTGTATTCGACTGAAGAAGCCTACTGTGTAGGCGAAACGTTTCGGAATAAAGTTGTCTAACTGTTGCATATGTGTCTTACCTAACAACCTGTCGGTATTGTATACCATTTTGATGTTCAAATCCATACACTAAATGCAGTAAAAATAAGGAGTAACTCACATCTGAATACATCTGGAAGGACTGTCAGGACTCGTCTTGATGCTGCTGCAACACCACCACCGAACACCAGCCGTGAATATGGATACGGTATACAATACCGACAGGTTGATAAGACACGTGCAACAGTTTGGTGTCTTTATTCCGAAACGTTTCACTCAGACAGTAGGCTTCTTCAGTCGAGTACAGAGGAGCCAGCAGAAGCAGTAGAGATGTGAAGATGACTTAATCAGTCCATCACCCTTGAAGGCCTAGTTTTGAGGCGATCAGTCCCTCAGCCTGGAGAAGAGATTTTCTCCATAATTTGGAACAATGTTCTATAGTCTGGAGTATAGTCTGGAACAATGTTCCAGACTGTGGAGCAAAACTCTTCTCCAGGCTGAGGGACTGATCACCTCAAAACTACGTCTTCAAGCCTGAGGGACTGATTACATCGTCTTCACATTTCTACTGCCAACTCTTCAGTACTCGACTGAAGAAACCTACTGTGTAGGCGACATGTTTCAAATAAAGATACCTAACTGCTGCACATGTTTACCTGGAGTCTACCCGGAGTGTGTTCCTGGGATCAGTGCCCCCGCGGCCCGGTACACGACCAGGCCTCCAGGTGGATCAGGGCCTGGTCAACCAGGCTATTGCTGTTGGTAACCCACCTCCCCATATATTCATTGTCAGCATAGTTGCTGATCCCTGTATTCCCTGTATTATATAGCATAGCATATTAGTATCCTCCATGTGCTTTAGACACGAGATCCCTCGTAGGCCTTTGGCTTGGAGTGACGTCATGGGCATACACATGGGCAGTGATCCCTTTGTCCCGCTCTCACTCAGCGGCAGACCGTCTAGGCGTAAACAGGCTAGGTAACTGTGGCTCCATCTCCCATCTCAGTCTGACAATATATCTACCATCCTACAGTGTGTCTACTTTCAACCTGTGATATCTCCATTCAAGAACCCTTACGATAAAAGGTGACAGCGGAGGGCCTGTAATTCTGACGATTACAGCTTTTTCTGGAGATAAAGTTGTCGCCAGCAAGAGGGGGCCATTTCGTGTTCCCGTGGGGCCTCCCGGGGTTTTTTCACCCCCCATCCAGCTACCTCAAGCCAGCAAACTCTACCACTTCTCATTTTTCACTGGTCAGTCTTTTTGTATATGTTTCCCTGCTTTTTTTGCTTTACTCCCGAGGGTTGACCCGAGTTTCCCAAAATAAGCCAGCTTCCGTCTGGGTGGGGGATCGAACACCCGAGTCCAGTCCAGCCTAGCCACTCCTCCAATTATTTTGCCTGCCAGCCAGCTTTCCCCCCCTGCTTTCCCCATCGTGTGAATTATCGCTATTCTGTGTAAAGGGTTAAGATAACCACAGGAAACAACCCAGGTGCCCACCCAGTACCGGCAAGCCACGGACTATTTTTTCATCGCTTGGTTTCAAGTCCAAGCATTCTGAGGCTCCTTGTCATCCTGTGGGTTGTGTATTTCGTGGGTTTCTTCTAAGCCGCCGGCTTTAGAATTATTTTCGCGGCATGGGGGTTTTTCTCAGTGAGGTTACGACTTTTCACCCATAACCCAGCCACCACATCACTGTTCGAAACCATTGCCGGGTCTCAACCCTCGCCGGGGGCCTTTCCCCCCCAAAAACCCAATCAGTCGGCCTTTAAAACCCCCACCTACCCATCAGGTTTTGGTGCTCTCAAGGGGTTGTACACCATATTTTAAGGACCACATAGGGGTCAAGAGCTAGAGTGGCGCGCCATTTTTAAAAAGCCTCCTGTGTGTTTCTCCCCGATTTAAGCCAATTCACGATCTCTGTGCAGAGGAAAAAGCACAAGACGTTTAAAAAATCCATCAATCTCATTTTTTCAAGTGTTCAGCTTAAATTTTTTTTTTAGAACATTTCGAGTTTTTGAGACATTTTTTTTTGGGTTTTCCCAGTAAATTTTTTTCTCTTAGTGACTTCATGACTCTTGATCAACTCGTGTTTATCATGACTGATTGCAAAATTTCTTTAATCTCCTTAATTTGGTTAATTTTCTGCATTATTTTAACTTTGTTTTTGTTTTCTTTTTTCACCTTGAGTAAGCTTAGTGTTTTCCCTTTTTTGTGTGTCAACATATGAGCATATAGAAACTTTGTTTTTTTAAACTTCAAAATTTCCCAGTAATTAACTCAGAAAAATTTTCCCCCACCTCTTTTTTGCATCACAATCAGGTTGTCTTTTATTTTTTTTTCTTCCTAGAAATTTGTGTTTTTTTGTTTTTTTCCCTGGGGTTTGAACATTCTTTGTTCATATTTTTCCATTCAGCCAGTGTTTTAATTTGTCTTATTTCCACAACAATAGTGCCTTTTTTAAAGCTCCACAAGAAATCGTTTACAAAAATTTTTTTTAAAAACACAATTTCATTCAAGAAAATTCAGTACTGAGTTTATGTTGATGTTTTTGTGCTCTGCATCACGTAAGTGTTGTATTTCTTTTTGTTTGTTTTTTAGCACCATTATTTTTCATATTTTATTGAACAAATTCACTTTTAGTGCAATTTTTAAGTTCCCCTTCAAAAGTAAATTTTTCTTTTGCTTGTTGTTTAAGTGCAGTTAAGAGTTAAAGTTTCTTTCCCTTGATATATTTCTTTTCTTGTGGTTATAATTTTAATTTTTTGCACACAGACTCTTTTTTGCAATAATTTTGTGCAAATATTGTGTTGCTATTAAATTTTTTTCTTGCAAAAATTTTATGCAGTGTTTGCTTTTACATTTTTTCTTACAGTGCAGTTTCTTAGCTCTGTTCTGTGCATAGTATTTTTTTCTGTCTGCCTTTAAAATTTTTTTTTTCAGGAATTGTGGTTTTTTTTAATTTTTTTGCACAAGTTTTTTTGAGCCCCATTTTATTATTTTAGGGTTATTTTCCTTGTTCATTGAAAAAAGACAACCACGGCCATTTATTCAATTTAAAGTAAAATTGAGCAAATTAGTTTTGAGAAAAGTACAAGTTCTCTTGTTTTTCAGTGTTTGTTAAGTTATATTTTTTTTTTTTTTTGTGTGAGTTCTTTGTTCTGTGTAACTTTAAATTTTTTAATTACTTAGCAAATAGAAAACATTTTCTTCCATTTAAGTTCACGGTTTTGTTCCTCAGTTATCATTTTTTTTTTTTCTCAAAATTCAGTTTTTTCTTTTTGCAAACATGTCTAAAATTTCTCTAGCATGCCTCAGCACTTGCTCTAGTACAACCAAAAATTGGGTCACCCCAAAAATTCGGAAACTCCGTATCAAACGATAGACATACCAACTTCGGCCTCGAACTTCACCTGATCCTAGATGCTATGCCATTATTCAATGGGATCCAGAAAAAACCTTGAAGGGTTTGGTTTCTCGTTTAGAGCCAAGCTGACGCTTCAGTTGAGGGCCCCTTCTGAGATTTCTTTTAATAAATCGGGAAAGGGAGACAGCCCGTTTCTTCACTGCCTCAAATTATTTAAATTAATTCGTAGAAGACTCCAAGATCTACCGGTGGCAAATTATAAAAACATTTAATTCGAAATTATTTTGAACCAGTGCAAAAAAAACCGACCCTTTCGTTTTTCTAAAAGAATTATTTGCACGCCCGAACCAAAGAGTCATTAGAGGAGTTTGCTCTTCGTCTCAATACCTAATGCCCTCATTTGTTAAAGCAGGCCGAAATTCAAGATATCTTAACTTGTAAAAAAACCACCCTTGAGGTTGCCAGATTAGCTCCTTTGGAGCCCGTTAAACAACTAATCCCACCGACATCAAAGTAGTGACTTTTCAAGCCCGCTAGACTAATAGGGCCCCGCTTAAACTCTAATCCATGTACGAAATTTGTGTCCCGGGGGACCCTTTCCCTTACTGGGTCTATCCAAACACCTTGTCCAATCCTGTCCCTCCTTTAGTTTTGCTATCCCAAACCCTCCCAAAACCGCAATCACTCACCTCACATCCAAAGCAAGTGTTAAGAGCAAACCCCTTCCCGTAAAACCCATATACGTACAGAAACCCAACCCAAATAATTTGCTACAATTGTGGTTTCCGTGGCCTAATCGAGAAATTTGTTAGGGCCATTACCCAAAAGCTCGTACTGAATGATACCAGTCAATTTTCCCCTACTGTCTCATAAGAATTCAGGGACATGAACATCTGATGAATGCGCTCTAAATATGGGGTACTCTAATCTTTCCATGGCCTTTCCCAACCGCAAGCCGGGAGAGGAAACAGACGTCGGGTTCACAGTCTAATAAAAACCAGCTCATTTTTCCCAATTCGGGGAATTAGGCGCCCCAGTCAAACCGCCCCAATGGGGGAGGGAAAGTGATAATGAGTACCCCACCCCGTTCACAATTTCCCTTTGAACCCTTTTAAGCATCCGAAAAATGAAACCCTTTGCTGTGTTTGGCTTCACACTCTCTGACAAAGGGGAATTTTGGGGATGAAGAGAAATGTTTAAAAACCGATGATAACTCAACTTCCGTTTGCATATGAGTTTCTAATGCAACATTGGCCCATTAGTACAACTTCTGTCCATAATGCCCCGTTCATGTTTTTTCATGCCGGTGCGCAAGTTAATATCATTAGGTCAGCTTTTTTAAAAGAACGGTTACGACGATCCCCTCTTGCCAACTACTGTAACCTTCCTGGTGGAGTACGGGTTCTTTTCTCGATCCGAGGCAACTTCATCCCTTTACATCCAAGGCAGAACTTTACTGCGTTTTTCTTTGTTTCGCCCCAATGTTTTCCCCCCTGGTGCCCTTTCTTCTGGGATTTGCTTCCATGCGAGACTTACGCATTGTGCTCGACCCGTACCGATGGCATGCCCAAAAGATGACTTAATCTTTCCTTTCGGGGGTTACCACTTGGATCAAATCTGTCATCTCTGCAGAGATGATAAAAATTTAAGTCCTTACAACCCAAAATTTCCAGTAGCGTACCCAAGGGGTCAGGCACTGGTAATTTGTAAATTCCCTTAGTGTTCCACCTAAAACCTTTTCAGCTTGCGGGATATGTTCCGTTGCCTCAATGCCGAGGACATCAGCTCCTTGAGTGCACACCCTATCCCTGCAATGACTGAGTTCGAGTAGTATTTTCTCCACGGGGGACCCCTTTGTCAAAAACGATTACTTGGAACAAAATCCATCTCTTTTGATGTCACACCTTTGCAGAAAGACGTCCTGTTGCGGCTGTGCTCCACAGAGTGTCTGTTGTTGTTCCTAAGTTCCAGATGGTGATACCGTCCTAGTGACAGTGACCCTGCAAGGAAAAGGGTTTATTTGTTAAACCCCTTCCCTTACACATTGTAAGAGACAGTAAGATCCATTTTCCCTTCAACACTTGGGTCACAGTGCCGTCTCAAGCAAATACCAACCCCCGTTGACCTGTTCACATCCTTACCCTGTTCAAGTACAGGATGACGTTCACCTGACCTTGGGTCGGTGTATTTCTACCGGGGGAGACCTCACCACTTCTTTTCCGGGTCATCTGTTTCACCATTAGGAGAAAGACTTAGCTCCTACTGACTTCCCCAAAGGTCAAGCGTTTGTTACTCGTTGAACAAAAGGGTAAAACTATTCCTTCCAGGGGAAAGATGGGTATAAAAACTTATTGTCCCCTCCCCTATTCCACTTGAACCCGTACAGAAACCCATTTACATACCTGCGTACAAAAGCCTCATTCACAAATTTCTTTCGCAGAGGGAAATGACAATCAATGCTCAAAAGATGGGGTTTTGCACAAGCAATTTACCCCGGAATGCCCCTTGATCCTATGCCTAAGAAGGATGGGATTGGGGCCCCGGGGATTTACTTTTGGGAAATTAAACGCGAAAACCATTCCAGATCGTTTCCCACTTCCTGACAGGTGCCCTTTTTCGCAAAAATCGGGGATAACAAATCTTCTCGCCCTTTCTTGTTACAAGGTTTTGGGGAATCCCTCTTTACAGGACAGCCAAGAGTTAAAAGCTTTTTCCCACTCCCCCAGTCTTACATTTCCTCCTATGGCTTTGGATAGTCGTCTCCTACAGTTCTCTAGACCAGACCAATATCTTTAGAGGTCTGATAGGTAAAGCACTTTTGGTGTACTTAGACACGTAATCGTCATGTCCGAAGACTGGACACACATCTGAAAAGACTTGATACAGTACTTGGGAAAACTTGAAGAAGCAAAATTTTAAAAACAAACGTCAAATGCCAATTTTTAGATCAGAAATTAAAGTTTTTTTGTCACATCACCCCTAAGGGGGGTTTCACTGACCAAAGTAAAGTAACACAGTATTTAAATTTTTTCCAACCCCAAAACCGCTTGCCGTAAGTCCTTTGTGGGCTTAGCAGGTTTTTATAACTTTTTATTGCTAATTTTTCTTCCAAGCCTGCTTTCCCTAACGAGTTTTCTTTAAAAAAGATGCTCCTTTTAGTTGGGCCTTTCCTAAGAAACAGCATTCCAAACTCTAAAAGAAACTAACATCTCTCCCATTTTGAAATTCCCCCGAATTTTTTTTAACCCTTCTATCTGACAAATGATCTAGTTCCTTGGATGTGCCGACAGCTCAGAAACTGAAGCAAGTACAACGCAGTTGATTTGCTAGCCGAGTCCTTACGAAGGCTGAACGAATTTTACATAACGGAGCAAAAGCTTTTAGCAAAAATATGGTCTTTTAAAACACTTCCAAACATCATTTACCAGTACCCTGTTCATGTTTGACAGATCATGCCCACTGATACCTTTTTTCCGAACAAACAGCCCACGGGAAAGGGTTTCCCGATGGTCCTTACTACCAAGAGTTTAATCCCACTTTTTAACATTTACCTGGCAAGTCAAATGTAGTCGCAGATCTTTTATGCACACCCTTAGTGTATTTTCTGCAATCCTCCATTTACGTCGAGGATCAAAACCACAAAGAAAGTCCCAGTGGTCTGGGGTGTTCATTCCTTCTCCGGGAAATCCCCTTCTTACTGTAAAGCCACCACACCCTTAGTGACTTGTAAAGAGTCGGAATTACTGTATCGAACAGCCGAGTTGGGTACTCCAAGCAGAAGAGTTTTTCCAGTTATAATTCCCATCACTATAAAGTACTCTACGCTAGTTCATGATGCACCCGGTTTGCACACCCTGGGGATGGACGTTCGGTTAAACAACCCAAAAAAAAAAACTTTTGGCCACTAGGCAACGACATTTCCGATAGTTAAAAATGTAGTGTCGTATGCGCATAAAGGGGAAAAGTCAATGGTCCTAACCCCAACCAATTACCCCAACCCTACGAACCCTGGGAAAAGTTCCCTTGATTTGTTAACTAATTTTAAATGTTCCCTCCAAGGCAACAAACCTGTGTGTTATGGTAGACCATTTCACCAGAATTGTGACTATTCCTTCAATAAACGCAGAGACAGTAGCTAAAGCTTTTTAAAAAACCTTATCTGCAGGCATACCACCCCAAAGTCCTTAGTAACAGATAATGGAGGGAATTCTGAAGAGGGTTTTGAAAATTTTTGTACTTTTTACAAATCTCTAAATCCACCATTTTTCCTCTCATCCTGCCACAATGGGTTACCGAAGAACAAATAAGAAAGTATTGATGTTCTGAAGCCACTATCAACCCCAAATTTAAACTTGGATGAAGTTAACCAAGTCCAGTTGCCATAAATTTTTGCTTACATGCTTCCATAGTGATACCCACAATGCATTGTATGGTGTAACAACGTTTTCCCTATGAGTTTTTATTCTATCCGAAACCTAATTACAACCCGATATTTTGGAGCAACTCGTACCACTTAGCTCAAAGTGTTTTTTTTAAAAATCCCCTGAAACACTTCATAAATCAACGCAGAATTTACAAGAGTCGCAAAAACTCGAGCAAAGCCATCTAAAAAAAGTAGGTTCGAAGTTTTTGCTATTAACTTTAACAAACGTCCCGCAATCCAAAGCTTTTTCAAAATTTGTCGGACCTTTTCGAGTATTGAAAATATCACTGAAATTAAATATAAAAGGTTTTGAGAAATTAGTACTGCAAAAACAAAGAATCGATTTAGATCATTGAAAAGTATGCAGTTTGGGAATTTCTACCCCCAAAAATGTGACAGATTCGACAATCCTCCTGATCCTTACTCTCTACTCAGATACTCATCAGATCTCAACCCGAAAGTCGTTTTCTCCTTCGACTCGACAGTAATGAGAAAAAAAACCCCCAAGTACTTTTTTTTAATATTCCTTCAAATCTCTCTCATCAAGGCATGTGTTTGGCCATTTTCAAGGAATTTGATCCTCCCAGAGATGTAACCATTCTGCATATTAAACCCTTACCCCGCAAAAATTGGGTTTTAAATGTAAAAATCTGTATAATTAGATGTCCGAGATGAATGAAAGTGTCAAATGTGTGTTTTTATTAGCTTCAGTTTGTCAGAAATTTTTCGTGTCACTTCCCCCCGATTCGAAATTTAAAAGTCTAGATTTGTGTGCACCGAAACTCCTTTCTGTTTAAAAACTTCTTGTATATATTTTTTCTTTCCCAATTTGTAAGGGGAATGAATCAGATCGATCGATCAAATTTCCCTCCATATTGGGATAATGAATTGTTTTAAGTTTTTTTAAGCATTATGTTAACACCCCCTATGAATGTCCTTATAACCATCCATTAGTTTTAAGATATATATGAATTTTTTTTTTGTATAGAATCACCCAATCCCCTGCCTGTTTCAGCCTATTTGTTTGTGTATGTCGGGGCGCATACGTAAAATGACCGAGCTGTCAGCATAGTTGCTGATCCCTGTATTCCCCGTATTAATAGCATAGCATTTATATCCCCATGTGCTTTAACACGAGATCCCTCGTAGGCCTTTTCTTGGAGTGACCATGGGGATACACTGGAGGTCCCTTTGTCCCGCTCTCACTCAGCGCAGACCGCTAGGCGTAAACAGGCTAGGAACTGTGGCTCCCTTCCCATCTCAGTCTACAAATACTACCATCCACAAGTTGTCTACTTTCAACCTGTTTATCTCCATTCAAAACCCTTTTCGATATCATCCCCACCTGGTTGATCTGGCCTGGTGAAGAACTTGTCCAGTTTCTTTCCCGAAGATTTTTACACTTTTCCAATTTTGGGGGCTTTCATAGGCTGGTGAAAGGCGTGTCGTAGGCGGGGGGTTTGGCTGTCAAGGCTGGGTAGGGTGTGTAGGCTGGGGTAGGGGTTCAGTAGGCTGGTGTAGGCTGGTCGTAGGCGGGGAGGGTATCACCAAAAAGGGGAAACTAACTTGGTGAAAGAATACCCGACCCAAACCCGAGTGTGTGTGTGTGTGGTGTGTTGTGGTTGTGTGTGGTGTGTTGTGGTGTGTGTGTGTGTGTGGTCTGTCTGTTGTTTTTCTGGGGTCCTTCTCACTCCTGGCCTCGCCTCCAAAGCCACAACACTTGATGATTAGTTCCTGGCCTCATGGGGCCTGTCATACCTCTCTTGAAACTGTGCATTAAATTTGCCCCCGGGCCCCTTCGCATCTACTCTTCTACTTATCTACCTCTTGAACTGAAAAAGCATTTTCCAAAAATCCTTGTTGCTCACTGTGTTTTAGTTTCCATCTATGTCTCTTTATTTTATACTATTTCCATATGCTGGTTTTAAAACCTCTGATTCTTTATTGTAACGTGTCTCCCCTAATCCCCTTTTCCTTTTTTAAATCTTCAGTTTTTAAATTTATTTTTCTTTCCTTCATAAATCAATCTTCTGGCTCGGGACTACTTGTTGCTAAACCTTTGGACCTTTTTTAGTTTTTGTATATGCTTTATAAAGGGGAAAGGCTGCATATGGGGCTGCTACTCCATGATAGGCCTAAACCCATTACGTGGGGGAAATCCTAAAAATTAGTGAGGGTTTTTGAATAATAATAATCTTTATTTTCTACAAGTACATGATACAACTTATACAGACCATATTTTTGACATCAGCAACATACAAATTTAAAAGGGCCCCTTTTGTGAAAGAAGAATTTCGGGCAAATTAGGTCAATTTTGTCCCGGGATGCGACTCACATCGGTCGACTAACCCCAGATACCTATTTACTGCTAGGTAACAGGGAAAAGCAGGTGTCTTAAAGAAACAAGCCCCAATTTTTTCCACCCAACCGGGATCGAACCACGGACCTCAGTGTGTGAACCGAATGTCTACCAACCCCGAACTACGGGACAAGGTTGGGTTTTCCTCCATATTTGCAGATTTTTTAATTATGTGCACCTCTGTGATATTTTGGGGTGCGATGTTCACTCCAAGACCCCTTTTCCCTTTGATTGATAATTGAGTTTCTCGCCTCTCCAGCTATATTCCGTATCTGGTCCGCCCTCTTTCCTTCCCCAGTTTTCATAACCTTGCACTTGCTAGGGTTGAACTCCAGTAGCCACTTGTTTGACCTTTCTTGCAGTTCATTTCCCTCTCTACAGGAGCTTTTGCATCTTTCATCTTCAGTTCGTATTCTTCTCGTTAGTTTTACGTCAAACAGCATAGAATTAAATTCTGCAGGTTATTTACATATAAAAATAATGGCCCTACTACTGATCCTTTGGAACCCCACTTTTACAAACACTTTACCTTCCGAAACATTCACCCTTGCCAAACCACACTCTGTCTTCTGTTTGTTACGTATACTTTGATCCACAGTGGAAGTTTACCCCAGTATCCCCGCGAGTTCCTCTGATTTGTAACTGGAGATGAAACACAGGAGGTGGGCCTTTTAAAACGAAAGCATAGCATACAAACTAACCAGCACTTACAGGCGTCCTGGCCCATCCTAGGCAAGTTTTGACGCCTGCCTAGCCTTAGCCATAGGTCTACTGCATGCTCCATTTTTTCTTTGTACTTACCTGGGCAGTGAGTACTTACCTTGGCAGAGTACCTACCTGGACACAAAGGACACCTTGGTATTTACCTGGGCAGTAAGGACAGATTTGTACTTAACCGGGGAGTAAGGACAGATTTATTGTTACCTGGGCACTGAGGACACCTTTGTACTTACCTGGGCGGTGAGGACACCTTTGTACTTACCTGGGCGGTGATGACACCTTTGTACTTACCTGGGGACTGAGTACACCTTTGTACTTACCTGGGCGGTAATGACACCTTTGTACTTACCTGGGCGGTAAGGACACATTTGTACTTACCTGGGCGGTGATGACACCTTTATACTTGCCTGGGCGGTGAGGACACATTTGTAGTTACCTGGGCGGTGAGGACACCTTTGTACTTACCTGGGCGGTGATGACACCTTTGTACTTACCTGGGCGGTAAGGACACATTTGTACTTACCTGGGCGGTGAGGACACCTTTGTACTTACCTGGGAGGTAAGCAAGGACACATTTGTACTTACCTGGGAGGTGAGGACACCTTTGTACTTACCTGGGCGGTGATGACACCTTTGTACTTACCTGGGCGGTAAGGACACATTTGTACTTACCTGGGCGGTGAGGACACCTTTGTACTTACCTGGGAGGTAAGGACACATTTGTACTTACCTGGGCGGTGAGGACACCTTTGTACTTACCTGGGCGGTGATGACACCTTTGTACTTACCTAGGCGGTGAGGACACATTTGTACTTACCTGGGCGGTAAGGACACATTTGTACTTACCTGGGCGGTGAGGACACATTTGTACTTACCTGGGCGGTGAGACCCCATTGTACTTACCTGGGCGGTGAGGACCCGTTTGTCGTAAAGGGCCAGAAGATTGAAGAACCTGAGTAAGCCTGGACTGTGGTGTCGTGGTGATGGGTGCCTGGTGACTTTTGGTGGCTTGTGGTGATGATGGTCTGGGACGTGGGGGCGGTTGATGATGGTGCTGGTGATGGGGGCGGTGGTGTGGTGGTGGTGGTGATGATGGTGCTGGTGACTGTGGTGGCGGTGGTGGGGGTGTGATGATGGTGCTGGTGACTGGGGTGGCGTGGTGGTGGGGGGTGTTTGATGGTGCTGGTGACTGTGGTGGCAGTGCGGTGGTGGTGGTGGTGATGATGGTGCTGGTGACTGTGGTGGGGGTGGTGGTGGTGGTGATGATGGTGCTGGTGACTGTGGTGGCGGCGGTGGTGGTGGGGGTGATGATGTTGCGGGTGACTGGGGTGGGGGTGGGTGGTGATGATGGTGCTGGTGACTGTGGTGGCGGTGGTGTGGTGGTGATGATGGTGCTGGTGACTGTGGTGGCGGCGGGGGTGGGGGTATGATGGTGCTGGTGACTGTGGTGGCGGTGGTGGGGGTGATGATGGTGCTGGTGACTGGGGTGGCGGTGGTGGTGGTGATGATGGTGCTGTGACGTGGTGGCGGTGGTGGTGGTGGTGATGATGGTGCTGGTGACTGTGGTGGCGGTGGTGGTGGTGATGATGGTGCGGTGACTGTGGGGGGGTGTTGGTGGTGGTGATGATGGTGCTGGTGACTGTGGTGGCGGGGTGGTGTGGTGATGATGGGCTGGTGACTGTGGGGGGGTGTGGTGTGGTGATGATGGTGCTGGTGACGTGGTGGCGGTGGTGGGTGGGGTGTGGTGTTGATTGGTGGTGCTGGTGACGGGTGGTGGTGGGTGGGGGGGTGTGGTGATGGTGCTGGTACTGTGGTGGCGGGGTGGTGGTGGTGATGATGGTGCTGGTGACTGGGGTGGCGGTGGTGTGGGTGGTGATGAGGGTGCTGGTGTGGGTGGCGGTGGTGGTGGTGGTGATGATGGTGCTGGTGACTGTGGTGGCGGGGTGGTGTGGGGTGTGAGATGGTGCTGGTGACTGGGGTGGCGGTGGTAGTGGTGGTGGTGATGGTGCTGGTGACTGTGTGGGGTAGTGCTCCCTCATTTAGAATATTACTCAGTGCTGACGGCACTGTTCAGAGCTGCAACAAATACATAAATCGTTTACGGCTCATATTGAGCCAGTAAAGTACCTAAATTACTGGGAACGCCTGAAAGTCTTGAACATGTACTCACTGGAGCGGAGGAGACAGAGATACATGATAATATATACCTGGAAAGTACTCGAGGGCCTGCTCCCAAATCTGCACACTGCCATAACAACATACTGGAGTGAGAGCTATGGGAGAAAATGCAAAATAAACCCAGTGAGGAGCAGGGGTGCGGTGGGCACAATAAGGGAACACTGTATCAACATCCGGGGTCCCAGACTATCAGCAACTTACCAGAAGATATCAGAAACACGGCTGGAACAAGTGTAGAAGCCTTCAAGAGAAAACTGGACAAGTATCTTCACCAGGTGCCAGATCAACCAGGCTATGATGGATATGTGGGGCAGCGGGCCTCCAGCAGCAGCAGCCTGGTTGACCAGGCGAGCACCAGACGAGCCTGGCCCATGGCCGGGCTCAGAGAGTAGATATACTCTCGAAATTCTTCAAAGGCAAAGGTATAAGTGCCAGATCAACCAGGCCTGTGATAGATATGTGGGGCAGCGGGCCTCCAGCAGCACCAGGCAAGCACCAGACGAGCCTGGCCCATGGCCGGGCATATAAAAGTATATCAAAGGTATATAAAGATATATGAACCATCCATAACTTATACAACTCACTGAACTTGTGACCAACTCTGCTGGAAGGCTGAAGGCAGGAGGAAATTGTCGAGGACGTGTCAAAGAACGACCAGACTTTCAAGATAATTGTTGTTGTGATGTTTTGGATGTTGTTGTTATATTTTGGATGTTGTTGTTATATTTTGGATGTTGTTGTTATATTTTGGATGTTGTTGTTATATTTTGGATGTTGTTGTTATATTTTGGATGTTTGAATCTGTCACAAAAGACCAATTTGGAAACATTAAAACAGGACGAATAAAAGGCAAGTGCATTGAGCGAGATTTTGAGAAGAGAATACCAGCAATTGTAAGAGGAAAGAAAATGTCCTGGTGGGTCGATGTGACAAGTGGGGTGCCACAAGCATTTGCGCTAGCTCCAGTAATGTTTAGAATTTATACAAATAAATTATCACAAGGAATAAATAATACACTACATGACAATGTTTGCGGATGATGAAACAAAATGGTACATAAAATAAACAATAAAGCGACTGTAAATGAGTACAGGAAGACCTGGATAAATGGAGCACGTGGAGTGATAGATGGAGGATGGAATTTACTGTAGATAATGACATGTAATGAATAAAAAGGCACAATACCGTGACTGGAACAATACACAAATTGCCCTCATATAGGAGAGAGGAGCTTACGACGACGTTTCGGTCCGACTTTGACTATTTACAAAGTCACACTGTGTGTGTCTTTGTTAATGGTTCACATCGGAGCGAAACGTCGTGATAAGCTTCCCTCTCCTACGTGCGAGATATTCCTGCAAGATATTTAATGGAAATGAAAGAAAGTGAAATCAGGACACGTGAAGAATATACACAGAGAGAAAATATTGAAAGCATCAGAGAGAGAGAGAGAGAGAGAGAGAGAGAGAGAGAGAGAGAGAGAGAGAGAGAGGTCAAGAGCTAGGATTTAATATTAACAAATCATTATCACTGGAAGATCATATCAATGAAATTGTGAACAAACTGGTCTCTTACACTAACAAACCATAAAAAATCACTTTCAAACACATGGGTGACGAAACATGAAGACAGCTGCGTGTGATATGTGGCACCAAAACAGCTGGGTGCAGCAGCTGTGTGTGTGGCGCCCACATCTATAAAACATGCGGAGAAGTTAGAAAAGGTTCAATTAGAAGCTGCAAGATGGCTGCCAGAGCTTAAAAAAAAATAAATTATGATAAAAGTTTGTCAGCATTAGAGATGACCACATTAGTTAGTGCCGGGAAGAGAGGAGATATGATCACAACGTATAAAGTCTTTAAAGACCTTGAAAGAGTAGATAAAGATTTCTTAGAACCTGCGACAGATATAGATCTTGTTATCGAAGTGGCTAGTTTATTGTGCACCTCACATCCATCCTGTGGACGGTAGCGTAAGGACATATGGATGCACAAAAAGCCTAGGAACTAGGGCCCTTTTAAGAGAGTTTACAGGAGCACATCTGGATTTATATCTACAGTTCACTTATCTGTTACAAGCAAATTTAGGAAATTTACTTAATATGTCTGGTATCTTATTTTAATTAATAAGAAACCTTGACGTGTCACATAGGCTATTATACTGTCTGTTTCTTTATTCCCCAATAATTGGACAATTAAGCACATAGTGTTCAAGATAGTGACCATAGTGTTGGCCACATACTTTGTATTTGGTTTGATCATGATCTATGTGTCTGCCAGACTGCCAGAAGTACTTGTAACCAAGCCTAAGCCTGGCCACTACAACATCAGTCAGTACTGTAACCAAGCCTAAGCCTGGCCACTACAACATCAGTCAGTACTTGTAACCAAGCCTAAGCCTGGCCACTACAACATCAGTCAGTACTGTAACCAAGCCTAAGCCTGGCCACTACAACATCAGTCAGTACTTGTAACCAAGCCTAAGCCTGGCCACTACAACATCAGTCAGTACTTGTAACCAAGCCTAAGCCTGGCCACTACAACATCAGTCAGTACTTGTAACCAAGCCTAAGCCTGGCCACTACAACATCAGTCAGTACTTGTAACCAAGCCTAAGCCTGGCCACTACAACATCAGTCAGTACTTGTAACCAAGCCTAAGCCTGGCCACTACAACATCAGTCAGTACTTGTAACCAAGCCTAAGCCTGGCCACTACAACATCAGTCAGTACTTGTAACCAAGCCTAAGCCTGGCCACTACAACATCAGTCAGTACTTTAACCAAGCCTAAGCCTGGCCACTACAACATCAGTCAGTACTTGTAACCAAGCCTAAGCCTGGCCACTACAACATCAGTCAGTACTGAAACCCAAGCCTAAGCCTGGCCACTACAACATCGTCAGTATTGTAACCAAGCCTAAGCCTGGCCACTACAACATCAGTTCAGTACTTGTAACCAGCCTAAGCCTGGCCACTACAACATCAGTCAGTATTGTAACCAAGCCTAAGCCTGGCCACTACAACATCATCAGTACTTTAACCAAGCTAGCCTGGCCACTACAACATCATCAGTACTTGTACCAAGCTAAGCTGGCCACTACAACATCAGTCAGTACTGTAACCAAGCCTAAGCCTGGCCACTACAACATCAGTCAGTACTTGTAACCAAGCCTAAGCCTGGCCACTACAACATCAGTCAGTACTTGTAACCAACCTAAGCCTGGCCACTACAACATCAGTCAGTACTTTAACCAAGCCTAACCTGGCCACTACAACATCAGTCAGTACTTGTAACCAAGCCTAAGCCTGGCCACTACAGCATGTGTCAGTACTTGTAACCAAGCCTAAGCCTGGCCACTACAACATCAGTCAGTACTTGTAACCAAGCCTAAGCCTGGCCACTACAACATCAGTCAGTACTTGTAACCAAGCCTAAGCCTGGCCACTACAGCAGTGTCAGTACTTGTAACCAGCCTAAGCCTGGCCACTACAACATCAGTCAGTACTTGTAACCAAGCTAAGCCTGCCACTAAACATCAGTCAGTACTTGTAACCAAGCCTAAGCCTGGTCACTACAACATCAGTCAGTACTTGTAACCAAGCCTAAGCCTGGCCACTAAACATCATCTACTTGTAACCAAGCCTAAGCCTGGCCACTACAACATCAGTCAGTACTTGTAACCAAGCCTAAGCCTGGCCACTACAACATCAATCAGTACTTGTGACCAAGCCTAAGCCTGGCCACTACAACATCAGTCAGTGTTTACATTACAAGTTGCTCCATAAACGTACTTATCTACGTTCATGTTATAGTGGGTATAGATTTACTCAGGCTTCTAATTGCATTCCTATAACACTCAGTTTCATTATTTACTTCTCTGCTAATATTATTCCTAATGCTAGACACAGATATATAAGTTATTATCTACATTCTCCTTCAGGTAATCTTCTTGGCTAACATATCAACTTTATCATGAAGGAGTAATCCAATGTGTGACGGAATCCATAACAATTGTACATTAATTCCTTTTTCCCCAATTTTTGACTATCTATATCTGGCTTCTCCAATCAGCATGTTAGTCATTATGTGAGTCAGGAGCCTTCAGTGATGACATAGAATCAGTAATGATGATGGTCAAGTTCAGTGTCATAAGTTAGCTTTAGCTAACTTATGACACTGATAGCAAAAAGTCAGGGTTGCAAATTGAGAAAAACGTGGAGTTGAGAGGACAGTAGAACATATTTCTTTTCACATAGAGTGATTGACCAGTAGAATGTACCTGCTGTTCACCTATCAGTAAAGTAGGTACCTGGGTGTTAGTCGACTGGTGTGGGTCGCATCCTGGGGGACAAGATCAACTTAAGTTGCGGAAAATGCTCTGCATAACCAGGGGCTTTCTGTATAGTATGTTACTGATGTCAGCTATGGTCTGTATAAGTTGTATCGTGTACTTGTAAAAATTATTATTATTATTATTATTATTACTATTATTATTATTTATTATTATTATTATTATTATTATTATTATTATTATTATTATTTTTATTATTATTATCTCTCCCTCCCTCCCAGCTGCTCCATCTGTGCCTAACCAGCTGTTGTTGACATAACATTAGTGGTGTGTTGTCGACCTGTGTTGGGTGACCAGCTGGGAGGGTCTTACCCTTATCCTGGAAGACGGGGAAGGTCCCCCCCTCCCATCCTCCTCCATCAGGTACATGGGAGGAAAGTACCGCCCCAGGGGAGTATGGGAGGGAAGTACCCCCTCAGGGTGATAAGGAAGGAAAGTATCGCTCCAGGAGAGTAAGGGAGGGAAGTACCGCCCAGGGTGGGAGTATAGAGGGAAGGATCTCCCCATCTCTGGGGAAAGGACCTCCTTCCCTCCCCCATCACCCCCCACCTCCAGATATCCCCTGAGTTAACGCCTCAAACCCAGGTGTGACGTATTGTACTACCCCAGATGCGTTTATGGGGTCGAGCCTCAGCTCCAGACGCCGTCTA